>BGPT01000096.1:0-61057 GCA_003297045.1 Symbiodinium sp. clade C Y103
ACAAATTGAACGGTCCCAAAATGGAAGCACAAAATGTCTTAGATGGAACTAGACTGGGGTAGTTCATTTCTTTTGGAATGCAGGCATGTATTTTCTAGCCGTTCGACCTGGGAATACCTTTTTGTAGAGCCTTCGGTTGGTCGTGTTTTCAAAGCGGGTCTTGGGAAAAAAAAGCGGCATTTTGTTCACCGGCCGAGGGTTTTCTCTACAAAATGCTGGCCCAGGGTTGGGAAAGGGGACCCCAAAAGTCAGAAGAGGGGTTGGGCGCACGTTTNTCTCTACAAAATGCTGGCCCAGGGTTGGGAAAGGGGACCCCAAAAGTCAGAAGAGGGGTTGGGCGCACGTTTTATATAAATCGTTGTTTTTGACCCCCCTTTTTATAAGGTGTATTTTTTTGGGGGTTTTTGTTGGGCACCATCTTTTTGTAAGAATCCATGTTGGCCCCAGCTCATTTATACTTATAAAACTGGGCTCCAACCCCTCCCGGAAATTTCATCCTGGATCCTCATATATTATATCTATATATAAATAAGTATGTATGTATGTATATATAATAAATATATATATTGCAATATATCCATATATATAATATATATATATAATATATATATATATATATAATATCGGAAATATGTATATCCATATATATATATATATATCCATATATAAATATATATATATATATGTTATATCTGAAAGCTATGATGACCAGGGTATCTGGTATCTGTAATTATATATATATAACTATATATAACTATAATTAACTCAGTGTGACCTCAGTGTAATGATGCTAAATAAGGGTAATTATCCCAAGAAGAAGCCTTATTCCAGGTTCGTGAAAATATTACAATGTACCCAGATATACATATATGTATACATATGCAGACATGTATGTATATATATATATATGTATAGGTTTTGGTTCATCAATGTATATATCTCAAAATCATGCAAAACTCGTGATTAATACGAAAATCACTGGTTTGGGCAAAGACCCAAAATCGGAACAGGATCCCTTTATTGCCAAAAACTGGATGGACGAACACTGCCGAACATGAACAGACTTGTCCTTTCGATGTTATGTTCATCCATTTGAGCTAGATGACTTACCAAGCGAACGTATCAGATTGAATCTTCGCGGATTTTAGCGCATCCAAAAAATGTTGTGAATCATCTTTCCGATCTCCCGTTATCCTAAAATATCTTAAAATATCTCAAATATCTTAACATATCTTAAAGTATTTTAAATAATTATCTCAAAATATATTGATATATTTTCAAATATCTTCAACCATCTTGAATTTATAGGTCAGAAATCTAAGTCCTCCATGTTTTGAAGCGACTGCCGATCCTGACGGATCTGCCAGGTGCTGGGCGACTTGGACGCCAGCGGCGTAGCATGGCGATCCCTGAAGGATCCAAGCCTCAAGCAGTTGCTGAACAAGGCGCCAAAGGTCACTGATGGATTTATGGGTGAATCATCAGAAATCATGGTAAATCAATGTAAATCATCATTTTTAGTAGGTAAATCATGGTAAATCATCCTAAATGTGTACCTGTTTGTGATATTTTATGATGATTTAGCTATTTAATGATGGGTTTAAATTTGGTAAATCATCATCCTAAAGTTCCTAAAGCATCTACCATTGGGCCAAGGCTTCCAGAGCTATGTTGAAGTAACCTCCAAAACCAAAGCTGCCTAAATTTCTGTTTCCAGGGTGGTAGTGAACTATGATGTTTTCCCCATATTTTCCAGGTGGAGGGTGATTACAGTATACGTAGATCAATAGCAATGAAATGTTTGTGACATATGTTGTTTAACCATGGATCTGATTAATATTGATTGAAATTGATTTTGAATATTTGGGGGATTCAATAGCAAGGTGGCATTCAATAGGTGTTTGGATCTGATGGTGGGGAAAAGAACATGATGACTTTATTGGCAATGGGGAGATTTAAGGGGATTTACTGGAGATATTGTTGACTTCCTATGATTTGGGTTGGTCGGAAAATCGGTGGATAGCCCTTCGAATGCTGATTCTAAGGGGGAAGAGGATGATGAACCATGCTTGAACCTTGGGGATTTAGGTGTTTAACCAATCAACATTTTGAAGAAACCCAGATGTGGTGGTTGAGGTCGGTGGGGTCCTGCAGGGATGGTGATCATCATAACGGGGAAACAAAATACACCAGAAATGTAAGCCATCAAATACAAAAGCCAATCACATACCCTCTGGTAATTTCACATAGCTATTGAACATGGACATAGAGATAGTTGATTTATCTATGACAATGGTGATTTTCCAATTCGCTATGTGAGTTTACCAGAGGGTACATGAATCTAAATTCAATTCAAACCCCTATATTTCATGGGGACAACAACAAAAACCCATGGGTTTAATGTAGATTTTCCCTTCAACCCAGTGATCCAAGGCTTCCCAGATCTGAAAACCAGGACTTCTTCTCCTTCAAGAAGACCGCGGACGATCTGCCCGGGGAGGCCAACCGCTTTGAGAGGCGAGCCATACGTCCCGGCGAGGTGGTCGAAACGGGGTCGATGGTGAAACCAAAAGGTAGATGCATCTGGGTGTGTAAAGGGGAACCATCCCCAAATGGGCATATTTGAGATTATATAGTGAATTATTATACAATTTGCCCAGAGGTATGATCATAAGACCCTCTAAATCCCGGAACAGAATCGGTGATTTTATTATGTATATTTAAGCAGTGTCAGGCTCTGGTTGTGAAGCAACCCATAACTGACAGTGTGCACATCATATCATTCTCAGAAAAGAGTCTGAATTCGTAGATCATGAGCAGCTCATGTCACTTGAGATCCTCTGAAGGTGGGATCCGAACCCGGACCCACCCTCAGAGGTGTAGCTTGCCTGTCCCACCGAGTGGATTCGTGTAAAAAAGATTAGAAGAAATAGCATTCCATCCACCGGCTTACCATCATTTTTGGAAATGAACACCACCAGATTCCAATGGTTTACCACCCTTACAAATGTCCCTATCAAAATGACCTATCAAAATGTTCAAGTTTCGGAACACCCAAGTCCCATCAGTCACTCTCATGATGCGCAGAACTCTGGTGCCCCACATGCCCTTCATTCTCACGCATCCTGCGGCTCCAGAGTTCACGGTCACTTTGATGCGGGGATGGGTCAAAGGTCAAAAACCCTGGTTGTTGGTGTTTGAAAGTGCGAGGTTGAATGGCAAGTGTTTGACCAACAGTGAAGACACACATAATTGGTTGATATTGGATTATATTGTTTGAATAAACCAGTTTCATCAATGATTTTGCATTGTCCAGCATTCGAGTGTAACTGTGCTCACTTCCAGGCAATGCAGTCCATATGCTTGACTATCGGTTGTTCCACAGTTGGTTCAGCTAAAGAACATTGGGTTGTGAAATGGTGGCTTCCTTCATTTTCCGCGGAATCGACCTCGTGAATGTGTAGATGCAATCGTGAAACTTGTATCTCCTGAGGCTGCATTGATTGCTGCTCAGCTGCATCTGATCAGACGGAATTGTGTTCCTCAATAGTTTTGGTAATGGAAATTCCAGGTCATCATACCACGCACACTGGTCAAAATGTATGAGGCCCCCACATCCTCGACCAACAGGCGAAGCATATCCCCAGTCCATACCCATGATCCATACATCCCTAGTTAAGGGATGTGATCCATACCCGTGTTTTGAGCCATGAATGAGATGAGTGGATCCAAAATGGTATCCCATGAGAACATGGTTTTTCTATGGATTTCTGACACACCAATTCAGATACGAAAGATCCTCTTGGTCCCAAAACGGGGGATACCCCCAAATGGCAAGTTTCCATAGGAATAATAACCCCCTTGGAATTTCCGCTACAAAATCTTGGAGCACGTGCTCCAAATAAAACGATTCTATAGAGGGGGGGGTGTACTCCCCCAGTTTAGGACTATAGAATCTTAGAGTACAGGGTAATGGCTTAATCCAAAGCGGGTTGGAATAATCATGATCAACCAGGGGATCTGCTGCTGTTGTGCTTAATCAGAATGTTTGTGCTCAGGTGGGATACGGGTTAAAAGGTGTTAAGATATGTTAAAATGATGCTACCTTTACATAATAACTACATATAACTACTATTTATATCATTGGACATCTGTATGAATATTATGTTGAACTCAACGTGACCAGATCAGTGGTTTCACACGAATGACCTTCGGTCTTGAGCCTTCCTTTTTGACGCATGCGCGCTGGCGCCAGATTATGCAAGCGGAGTTTGATCGTGGTGTCCATTCTATCGTGACCTCCGATGCGTACAAGACCGTCTGGGGAGTGGCTGATGCTGTTGCCATTTTCGATGATCAAGGGAAGGCCACCATACTATCAGAAATAGCTAATGTGGGATCCAAAATTCCATAAAGCATTGGTGTCTCAGCTACATCGAGGGGAGATGGGTCAACTGAGTCAAACCAAGAGACACCTCAGATGTTCCTCAACTTTCAGTGTGAAACCAGGACAGTTTTATGGATGTTATTCTGGTGTTAATATCCTATGTTGATCTATTTTGCCTTGTTATAAATATCCCTGCATTTGTGGTGGATCCCATTATATAAATCTAATGTTCATTGGTTAAACCCCTATATGTGCTTGGTTGTTTTCATCTTTTCTCCAGTTGAATCCCATTTTTTGCAGCCCTTCCCCACTAGACCATCCTCCCGACCACGCCACGTTGCCCTGGAGGAATCGCAACTGCATGCTGATCTCTGGTCTCAACATCGACGTTGCTCCCCCGGGCAATGACTTGGAGGCATCGATCTTGAAGGATGGAGACAGCGGTGACTATTGAAAATGGGGGGGGGGGGTCCAAAACAAGATACCCTGTGGTTATTTAACATAGCCATGGAAAATGACCCATTTATAGATGGTTTATGTTGATTTTCCGATTAAAATTGGTGATTTTACATGGCTATCTTAAATAACCACAGGCTATATGATGCTAAAATGCCATATAGTTTTGGTGGGAAAATTGCTGAACCACTTTTTTTCTGGATTTTGTCCCAGTGTTTTCAGACAAATCCGTGTGAGCAGGTAAAAAGTTGGTCAATTATGATTGTCATCTTGTTGAGACATCCCAGGGATATGCAGGATATGATGAAATATCGTTCGGAACCAGACCTTTTTGGTTCGATTTTCTTAGTGATTTCACTATGATTTCAAGTTTTAACCATCAAACAGAAGAATATAATGCGGATCCAGACATTGTGGTTGTTTGATGATTATAGGTGATTATACTACCCCAAATACCGGCGATTGTCAAACTCCGTGAACTGGGAATCCTGAAAAAGCAGCCATCGGTAAGGGATTTTCCAGTTGGTTTAAAACATTTCTCATGTAGCTTTTAGGAAGCACCAAATAGATAAACACGTGTATACACGTTGTTACAGGATCTTGGTCGGCAACTGTTCTGCCTATTTTGTTATTTTGGGTATCCTATATAGAACTAAAATGAGCAAAACTTATTCAAAACAAAACACATAAAACAACCACCAGAAAGGTTTGCATTTGGGGTAGGATTTCTGTCTGGATCCAGAACAAGTTGGGTGCCCAACAAGGCGTTTGCTTCTGGAGTCTGATAGGAGCTTTATGTTTAAAAATAAGGACTGTTCATCTACCCTCTTCCTCCTTTTCTTTCTGCTCCTTTCCTCTCTGATGCTTCCCTCTCTCCTCATTTCCTCTCCTTTCCTTTCATATTTCCTCCTTTCCTTTCTCCTTTCCTTGTTGAGAACAGAAGCTCATCTTGTTTGAAAACAAAATATGGACACATGAAAATGGGTAGAAGGGCCACCCCCTGGCCAATTCAGTGATGTGGAGGATGGCCTGGACCTTGACATGGCCTTCAAGGCCATCCCCTTGGACACTTGGAGGATGACTTGTTATGCGAGATGCACCCTGGGGGGGCACCAGGATTTTCCAGAAAGGCCTTTGCAGATCCACTTCTGCTTCAAGCCTTTCCACCGGTGGTGCAGCACCCCTCCTGGCTTCGACTCCGTGCTGCAAGGGAAAGAAGCAATTTGCCAAGCACTACAAAGCTTCGGCATTTTTTGGAGTGGAGCCTTGCATGAAGTGGGATCTGGAGTCTCTAACCTTTGGTCTAGCCAAGTTCAGTATGGCTGACCTTAAGAGAGTTTTGGAAGGCCTGGCTGCCTTTTGTCTACACTGCACACTTTGGGCACCAAGGAAAGGAGCAGAAAGGAAAGGAAAGTGTCTGCTTTGAAGGGTAGATGAACAGTCCTTATTTTTAAATTGGTTTCAAACAAATTTAGACACAAGTAGGAAACAATTGCACATCATGCGATATTGCAACAGGTGTGCTTGAAAGATGTTGCAATCCATTAGGCGATATGTGGTCTGCGGTTCAAATATTTTTCCTAGTCCCTGCCATAGGTATAGGTAACTCTTTGATACCACTAATAGCTTCTTCCAATATCTAATACCACATCCCATGGTTTTTGGCCCTAAGTGAGCGGCATTTGTTTTTGACAGCATGTCGCGCAGCCTTTGCAAAGCCTCCTCCGAAGTCGTTGTGTAGTGTATAGGCCGGACACAACCCCAAAGAAACACGATTCAGGTATACTCAAGTGAAGAAAATGTATTTTTGTGGTTCTTAAATGTTATGGACTAAAAATACATGACAACAGATACTCTATGGCTTATATCACACACATTCCCTGCGGATGCCTGCTGTTTTTGCCATCCACAAGGCGTTCCCGCAGACGATGTTTCTGCCTTGGGCGGTGACTCGGACTAGTGATGGCGCTAACGGATACCCTCTGGTTGGTGAACGTAGCGAATTGGAAAATGGTCCATTATAGGTAAGTATAGGTTAATCATCCATTTTCATGAACCATTTTCCCTAGCAAACTGTTAAATGACCAGAGGGTACATATATGAACAAAATCTGGGGATGTAATGGATGAAATGGATACAATTGATACAATGGATGTGGTGGATGTGGTGGATGTAATGGGTGTAGTGGGATACCTAAAATGGATTAAAATGGGCACTTGCTGTGTGGTCTCATGTCATTTGGCAAACATGCCTGGCCTTGCACACCATGGCACATAACATATAGGAAGGCGGAATATTAACACAGCCTGGCGTGCTCTGCAACGGTCCGTGATATCACCCCACCAGATTCAATATGACGACGTATTTTGTCGAGGATGATGGTCCCAACCTTCACTGCGATGTCACTGGCATGACTCAGCATGATGTCCTCATTGGCTACGCATATAGTACCCCATATTATTTTTCATGATCCACGATTGTGGAATATGAATCCATAGCATCCCATATGTTTAATACACACATCTATCACATAATATATATTATGATAGCAAATCCCCTATATACATGTATAATATATGGTATTACAATGTATTACAAGCTTATATCACCACTGTATCACCACGTTTATCGTTTAAATCCCCATTAAATCACGGTTTTGGGATGCTGTAAACTGACCTTTGGCACCGCAGTCCAGGCCTATGTGCAGCTGGAAGATGGCTCTCAACGAGTCATCGAGCAGGATGCTCTGGTGTCGCTGTTACACAAGCAGCCACTGGAGAACAAGGACGGCCCTGGATTAATGGCGGTTGATAATGGGTTTACCGTGGGATTTATGGTGGTAGAAAAGGATTAATTTGATATCCAGGTGATTAATAGTTGTTAATTTGACATCCATGGGATTAATTAATAGTGGTAATAGTATGTAATAGTGGTATACAATGGTTAAATTGTAATGGGCAATCATGGTTAATAATGTGTATACTCGATGGCCTATGGTAAACAAACGTGGCTGGCTGGAAAATACGTTAACTAAATGCAGGTTTATAGCTGGGAAAATCATAGAACTAAATGGTGAATTTTCCAGCAGGCCACGTTTGACTACCGGAGGGTAAGAGGATATGATGGTATATGATGAGTACTAGTCATCGGAATATAATATCATACAATGTTGGCTGGTGTTATTTTTTGGGGTTAAAAAAATAGATTTGATAGAGATGTATGTATAAACAACATATATTATACAATCTAATATGATTTGGATTGGTCCAGAATTGTGATTTGCCCCCTTATCATAATTATATGGCCATTGAATGTTGGGAAATGAACCTTTTGGGTGCCATATTTTTGAAGAAATGAATGTGGAGTTTTGCTGCGGTTCAGTGGGTAAACCAACGGTGAAGGGATGTGAAGGGTAGGTCAATGAGGCTTGGTTGGTCACGTTTTCCACCAGAGTAGCAATAGATTAAATTACTCGACCAGTGCTTTGCTGGCAGGGTAAACCAACTGTGAAGGGTAGCTTTGAAGAGCCATAAAGTATCAATCAATTATAGTTATGATTCTGGGTACACTGGTGAACCGGTGGTGATTTCTGTTCTTTATTTTCGGCCATCCTCATAGGCAAGTAGACTTACCACCTAAGCGAATATATAGATTGTTTGCAGATGTTTGCAGGTCTCTAAGATTTAGACATGATACCAGTTTCTACCCTAACATCGAACTTGTGAAGGTTGTCAAGTCACCCCATTTCTCGCAAGAAAAGGCATGTCGTTCGCTAAACGCCCCAGCCGTTGCTCATTTGGTTGGTGGTTTCGACGTTTTATTTTCCATCAAACCTACTAACGGGGTGATGATTCCAATCGATTTTCATATCTTATCAGGTGGTTAAAGCCACCAAGCCGTCATTTCATTGCGTGAGATAATCAGATCACCAAGGTATATGTGGGATCATGTGTCTAAAAATTGTCATTTTAATAGAGATGAAGATGATTCACCAGTGGATCTATGGGATACTGTTATATAATGTTCCCATCAAATATCAAAGTATAATCATCTCATCATTTCACAGCAGAATCCCACTTCATAAACTCAATTGGTGAATTCACTGCTCCATCACGTGTTCCCATGATTTCCCAATGAAGTCCCACATTTTCAAACAAACGTCTACGTGTTGAATGACTCGAATGACCATGACACGTGCTTATCCACGTGCTTATTTTGCGATCAGGCTGGAGCTGGCCTGACTCTGTCCACCTGAGCAGTGACCAGCGTTGTTCACTAGTTTTATATGATCTATATAGTTGTTAGATGTTGTTAGATATTGGTGTGTGTATATATACATAATATGTATATATATATATTATATATATAGATAACTATATCTATATATGTCTATATACACTGTATATAATGTATATATATATACATATACATAATAGTTATCTTTATATATGCGTATATATATGTATGATATATGGACTATCTGAATCTATACGTAGCTACACACAGATTGGTGTTAGCCATTCACAAGTTATATATGACTATCTATGTATATATATATATACACACTCTATATATATATATATACATAGGTTGACAGTGATTGATATGTCTGTATATTTTATAGTCGTACAGTATCTAGTATCTAGTTGTGATCTATGTATAGTGATATGAGATTTGCAGTACATTGTACGCAACCTTGATGATCCCAAACCATCTAGACAATCTAAAGCCTTCATCTGGGAAGGCTTTATCCCCATTTTGGTGATGGACGTCCACACTTTATTGGGCAAAGAATCCATCGTGCAGTTGGTTTGTCGCACCCGTTCTGACGCTTCGGAGGACGCCCTCGATGTGGAACGGGGTTTCGCTGCACTCTCCACCCATCAGATGAAGAGGAAATGGATACCGGGGCGAGTTGGGGATGGTTAAACCTCCAGCAAAGCAACAAACATTATCAACTATACCACTTCAGGGTTCAGGGGTAAGTGACCGGAAGATACCCAAAAAGACCGGGGAGGAACAGGTCATTAGATTTTGGTGCGAAAACCAGGGATATACCAAGGTTTTAACTCATGTATCCATATGTCTGATCCCAGTAAGATAGAAAAGTGAATCCCATCATTCAACCAGGGATGTCAGGTTGACTGGCCTCGATTGTTTGATATGTCCATATCAATGAAATTGGATTTGGGATTCTAGTGATGACCATCTGGACGGACCATCCAGATCCAAATATAGGAAATAGAATGGAAATAGATACAATATGGCATGTGTATTATCATAGATTACCATATACACAGTATATATATGTATATATATATATATGTATATATAATATATATTATATACATTATATACATTCCCCCATAGATAGATTCCCTTTCATTCCCATATGGGTATGGGTCAAAGTTGGGTACCCCACAATGGTTAATACATGTTAATACTGAAAATTTACCGCAAATGTTGACCCATGTGTGGTTTTTCTGGGTCTGAACATGTTTACCCAATCCCAATCCTATTCCCATCCAGGATTGTATTCCACAACTCTCGTGATGACAAGATGGATGAAGTGCGGGTGGTCTGAGCTTGGCGCTGGCCGGGAGCGACACATGGGCCTCCAGTGAATCAAGCCATGGAAGGTAGGAGCCATGGTAGAACCAATAGAGAAATCACACAATATGACATCAATTAAACTTAAACATTAAAACATGGAAAAATCACAGACCTCTTGGTAGTAGCAACAAGAATACTGTATACATAAAGTAAATGATCTATATGGTGTTTGAGGCATGCAAACATCGAAATCATCAGCAGAAAACCAATGAGATTCAGGAGCGGTGTCACTTTATAGAGGTTTTTTCCAGAGGCAGCAATGCCTAGCTCACACTGAATTGAGCCCCTGAGACCTATGAGGTGCATGGCATCAAAGATGCGTGGCATCCAACTTTTCCGTCTTACGCAACGGCAACAAAAAGGGGCTGCTGTGTTTGTGAATTCGCAGTGATGCGTTGGTAAACGCTGGTGCCCACTTATATTGTAGTATGATCTCCAGTTGTGACTTTCCTGATGTTTGCGGATGTTTCGATGCGGGCGAAGATCCAAGAACCAAACAAGCGGCTTGGACCCGAGAACACCTAAGAACACTTAACACTGACAAGACGTTGCAGCAAATCTTTCCAAGTCACAGGCCTAGCCAACCGGACGAACAATCAAAGAACTTCTGAAAAGAGGGGAACGTCCCTTGCCACCGTTGGTCACTTTGGGTAGTAAACTCGTCTAGTTCTGGGGGTGCCAAAATCTTCACCGACATGTGTTTTTGTGATTGCGCATACGATCTATCACATCTTCTCCTGACATGCGACTGCTACACATGATTGAAGGGAAGTACACGAGTTGCTGCGTGCAGAAGGGTCTGCAGAGTGACCACTGCGCAATGCCACGAGCCAGAGACATCAGGCGCGTTGGATACATCGCACACTGTGCACCAAACGACACCTTGAAACATGAGATGTCGGATTCCTTTGTTTGTTGTGTTCTTTTTTGCTTTTCTTGTTTTTCTTGTTGTTCTTGTTATTGTTTTCTGTTATTTTCTTTTCTTGTTCTTCTTTTTGTGTTTTTCTTCTTGTTGTTATCATTGTTATCATCCTTGTTATTTGTCTTGTTCTTCTTGTTCTTGTTCTTCTTCTTCTTCTTCTTCTTGTTGTTGTTGTTGTTGTTGCTGGTGTTGTTGTTGTTGTTGTTGTTGCTGTTGTTGTTGTTGTTGCTGTTGCTGTTGCTGTTGCGGTTGTTAAAGCCAGCACGACTTTCGCGCCAAGCAGTTTTGTCCGCCCAAACATCAACGGATGCAGAGGGACCTCGTGGTTTTTTCCCTTGCCGCCAAGAACCCCATGGCAGAACAGATCGTTTCCAAAGGACGGATGCTGCTGCCACCGCAGATCCAGTTTTGCTGCCACGTCTATGTTTCGTTGAACCAAACGTGTACACCTTGCTTTTCTTTTTGATGTTTGGCGCAGCTCCTTTCAAGAATCAACATGTTTGCTCGAATGTGTATAGTTCGAGCGCGTCCACACCACTTCCCAGCGGAAAACTCTTCAGAAAGTTAACCGTTAACAGACTCGGAAGCTGGGTCTAAAATGTTAACTGTTAACCGCTGACTTAGAGTCAATCACGTGCCGCCGGAGTGTCACTGCAAAGCGTATTCGCGGCAAGTCTCAAGGCCTACAAAAGATTATAAAATATATTTTATAACAGTATATACATTGTATACAGTATATTAGTATACATACTGTATATTAGATATAGACATTCTCCACCTCCACGCCAAATTATTCTTTGGCATCCCGAGCCGCTTGTCGATGTTGTGGCATGGGACCAAGTTCATCTTGAAATGTGGTTTCAGCTTGTTTTTCCATTTCTTTGCTGCTGGTGCTACTTGTACGGTCTGTGCAGTTTGCGTCCTTTTGAAGGATGATTTGTTCATGTTTGGTCAGCCTTGGATGCGCTGGCTTTTTGGTATCGCTGTTTGCTGTCCGTACAGTGAAACAGACGCATGCCGACTGTTTTCGTGTGCTTCCTTGGTTTGATTTTCCCTTCTAGCCTAGGGCCTAGAAAGTCAAACCAAGTTGGATCGTTTGGGCCAAAAGTACCCCTCTGATTAATATAAGTGCAATTTAAAAAACAAATAATGATTAATCATTATTTGCTTTTTAAATTGCACTTTCACCAGATTCCGCATCGCCAGAAAAGGGCCTACCCAACTCCCTGCCACCGGGCCAGCGTTGCAGATCCATGCATGATGAAACCAAATGAAACCAATGCATTGGACGCATTGGAAAAACTCACGCAAACAACCTGCAATTTTTCTCGAAAGTCCTTGCTTTGTCTCATTGAAAGACGTTATCCTGCACCGAATGATAGTCATCCCGGATGTGTGCCCAAAGTCTTCGGGCTTACTCGGGCTCATTCCCGCCATGCGATGTCCAAGTACCAGCTGAAACCATTCATATTGTATGGACGCACAGAATTTTATACGTTGTTAAATAAATCAAGATAAATCAGTATGTTTTTACCATATGTTTTGATTATTAACAAATATTATCAATATGATTTTTTTCTATAACCCAAGGGATCCTGGTTATATTCTTTGCCATTGTTTCCATCAAATTCCGAAACTCTGCCCGGTCACACAAACCACACCGGAATCACGCCAACCAAGTTGACAACTGCACAATCGTAATAGTTTTTGATCTGCAATGCAACATGCAGACAAGACGTCAACGGTCAAGACGCGCAAAGGTATTCAGTGGCTTTGCCTCTCCACCGTTTGTCCTGTAGACAAGTGGTTACGCCTTCCGATCGGAAAAACAACAATCAAAACAATACTCGTACAATATTAGCAATACACCTTTATAAACCATGCATTATGATTATGATATTTTTTCCTTCACACAATTTTGGCTGGGACACGCCTTGTGATTTAATTTTATCTCACTTGTCTTGTGAAGGTCTTTGGACTCTAGGTTTTGCCTCTCCTCTGATCCTCCGACTCCTCGTCCTCTTCCTCCTAGCCTCCTTGTTTTCTCTCATAACAAGGCCGCAGGTCTGCGGTCTTCTTACAGGACCAAACTTCGTGCAGAACCTTTGACATCAACTTTGTTTGGCACTTGATCTGAAGAATATCGAGGGACAGTGTATCATGCCATTTATTACAGTATTCACTCTCGCAAATGTACTCCGACACAATTTTCTTTTATAGAGAACGATATATAGATAGTACAAATTCTCATTGTAAGGTCTGCAAGAAGATCCGTACCCACATACGATCCATACCCCCATGCCGTACATGTACCATACCTCTATTCCAAAATGTTCCGAACCTTTTTGAAGGATCCGACCCATACCTCCGTTCCGTGCCTTCGTGCCATACCGGCCTCTTCAGGGACATGAATTCAGATGTTACTTGGTCATTTTTAATTTTTTGGCATTGGGATCATTTGGAATGGTTGTGCTGTGTGGTGGCAGGGCTGCTTTGGCTACTGTCAGCTGGCACTCTGAGAATGGATTGCTCGCCCCATGTCTGCGTAAACCAACTGCAATAGTTGGCAGTTTGAGAATGGATTGCTTGCCCGCCTTCACACCACTGTGGCACAGCTATTCTATGGCAAGGTCCAAATTCATCGAAGTTTGCGCCTGAACCCTGTCGTGTATGGCAGCAGCGCTTCTGAGTTATACCGGACCGTTTTGTTTTATACCCTGTATCATCCCCGTCTCCATGTCCGGACCAGCGGTGCGCCACCACTGGCCCCCAATCTAAGCGGCCATTCCGCCACCGCCATGCTTCGACGTCAAATTTCATGCGCCGAACCTGCTTGGAAACACCATCGGTCTGAAATTCAATTTTGGAACAGGTTTGTGTCGCTGAACATGTGCACTTGTTCCGTGGCAACTAGAAATTCAGCACATATTTTACTATGTATTGAGCCAGGCTCTTTATTTTCCAGAGCTCATACTGGCATCTACAGTTCCAAGTGCCATTTTACAGGTAAATTTGTTGATCCAGCGTCAAACAGCCCAACAAAGCCAATGATGGTTCAAAGAAGTTCAAACATTACATGCAACAAATTTGAAATACATTGTCATCAAAAAACGATATTTTGCACAGACACCTTCCGCCCTCCCGGCTGTAGACCCCCAGCTGCGCCAAACATGTTGCAAAACAAACATTCACTTTAAGAAAGTTTCGGCAAAAAGAATCAATCAAAACCAAGAAATGATAAAATGTATTCCCGGACACGCAACATCGCAATACATTCCCCAAGCAAACGATCCAGTCCGCCAAGGTTATTCAAATCCAAATTGGTTATTGTTTTTCATGTTTGCAAATCCACCTGTCCTGCAGATTCGAATATGTTTTTGTAAAAGATGCACGCACCCGCGAGCACAACATCACAAGACATTCACCAACAAACATTCCAGTGGGCAAGGGTTTTGCCAAACATCAATTGGCATCACCTTCAAATGAATTGCTGTGACGATTGACGGGCCAGACGTTCTTTTTCAGAACGGCAGGCCACCAGAGCGTAGTTTTGCGCCTAAATAGCCTAATTACGCTGATAAATTTCATGGGGTAATGCACTCTGATCAACCTGCCCTTCTGAAATTCAAATGAGGCTACAGAGGCCTTAGATGGGGTTTTGGAAACCCTTGGAAAAACCAAAATACTAAAACTGAGAAACCCAGGTTCTATGGTATTGGCCATTTTCAGTCACCTCCTTTTTAGAATGGCCGATCAATTTTTTTTCCTTCTGGGGGTGATATTTTTTGATTTCTAAAGGACGGACGCCTTATTTTCTATTTTCTGAAAATGGTGGTTCTGTTTGCGATTTTTTTTCTGAGCAAGGAGTGCCATTTTGCTTTGAAAGAAAAAGACCATATATTAAGGAAATTTGCATCAAGGCAAATGGCATGCTGCATTGTCCTTAAGGGACACCATGGTCTCTTAGAGTGCAATTGCTTATTGAAGAACATCCTTTGAAAATAATGCTGCAAATAGAAATGTAGAGGCTATATATATACTTTCTGCACAAAGTCCTATCTTTCTTTAAGAGAGAATTCCATGTACCGCGTTTTCTTACAGAAACACTATATACCCTCTTTCAAAAGGACTGTTGTACATGTGAAAGGGTTCCCTTTTGCACAAGAACTTAACACACTACCATACATATTTTGTCACAAGGACTGCTTTGTGTCTTGAGGGTTTTTTTCTCAAAGGACGGCCGCACATTTTTGAAAGGAATGTTGTGTATACATATTAATTTTGATTTGATATGCTTATATAAATGCAATATCATAAACAAAATATGCTATTTGAAAATGATGCTACATATTTTCAAATAGAACAATGAATATTTCACAGGAATATTGCATAGCACGGTTGTGTAAGTCAATATTCATGAAATTGGCATGTACTTTCCTACAAGGAATGCCACACTTTTGAAAAACATTAATGTGCATATTCAAATTTTGTTTTGGAGAGATGCTACCCTTTTTTAATAGGACTACTACCTCTATGTGAGGAATGCCAAATTTGTGTTGAAGCATATGGATGACATAACGCACCCTTCAGCAGGAACTCTATGCACATCTCAGGGTCCCGCTTCAAAGTAATGCTGCATCTGGGGGGAATATTGCCCTCTCTGTAAGAGAATGTTGAAATGAAGGTACAGTAGGTGGTGAAAGGCGTGCCTGTTGCATGAAATTCCACTATTTAGCTGCGGAAACGATTTCCGGAAAGGTGTGCCTACCCGGAGTTCCATGGGGAGAAAGAATTAGTAGTTGATATATCTTCATGTTTTAGTTGATTNGGCAAATCCATTGTGTTTTAGGTTTCACAGGGTTTCATTGCATTTGTTGGAAGATGTTGGAAACATATATTTGAGGAAATGATAGGTCGTTCATGCGGAGTTTCGTTGGGGGAAAGGTGCTTTTGCGGCGACGTGGTTTTGTTCTTCCCCACCTGCCAGAGGTTAGGGTCTCTGGGTTTTATCAGAGTTACTTCCTCCTCGCCTCCGCCTTCTCTCCTCTCCCCTGTCCTCTTCTCCTCAACCGCGAGCTCCTGAGCTCAGTGGGCACTGCCAAATCTCAACCACGAGCTCCAGATCTCAAAAGGCACCGATGGACAGTGGGNCTCAACCGCGAGCTCCTGAGCTCAGTGGGCACTGCCAAATCTCAACCACGAGCTCCAGATCTCAAAAGGCACCGATGGACAGTGGGCTGCCGGACCTCCGCCGCAAGCTCCAGATCTAGGTGGGCACTGCGGGACGTCCGCAAGCTCCGACTGAGATCTGGCGCGCGCGGTTGAGGTCCGGCAGTGTCCTTGCCAGAGGGAATTTCAAAATAGATGCCAGGTTTAATGACAGAAAGGAATTTGAGATAGAATGCCAGAAACAACGTTAGCGCACTGGCAGAAAGCAGGTCAGATACAATGTTAGAATATATGCCAGAAAGAACGTCATATAGAATTTCAGAATATGTATATATATATATATACACATGTGTGTATTTCCAGATGGTATGTCAGAAAATATGTCGGAATCATGTGCCAGGGTGCGGATCACTCGAAGAAAGTAATGATTAGATGTTTTTCCTCNAGAAAATATGTCGGAATCATGTGCCAGGGTGCGGATCACTCGAAGAAAGTAATGATTAGATGTTTTTCCTCACCTGCCAGGTGAGGGTCTCTAGACTTTGATGACCGGTGCGACTTCTTTTTTTTTTTTTTCTTTTTTTTCTTCTTCTTCTTCCTTCTTCTTCTTCCTTCTTCTTCTTCCTTCTTCTTCTTCCTTCTTCTTCTTCCTTCTTCTTCTTCCTTCTTCTTCTTCCGTTTTCCTCCTGCCAGCTCGTCGTCACTGTGGGCACCAAATGACGCGGATCCCACAGCAAGTGCCAGCTCAAGTGGAGCAATCTAGCTCCAGAAGTTCACGGCGAGCTCCGCGGCAGTCTGGGCGCACGCGGGCCTGAGACCTGTCATGGCAGTCTGGGCACGCGCGGATCCCAAGCCTTTGCTGAGTTGTGGAGCCGGAATTCCCTGGTAAACTGACAAGAAACATGCACATTTGAATCTTGCAAAAATGGTCTTGAAAGCCGGAGTTCCATGCGGAAGTGCAAGGGTAGGCGTGCCCAGGCGCACCTTAGGTGTGCCTACGGAGTTCCATGCGGAAAACAAGGTTTTTATCCCACTAGGCGTACCTTTCGCCTTCCCCTGTATGCCACGACTTCCTCAAGGAATGCCACCTTCTTGTAAAGGATGAGTTATCCGAAGCATGTTGTTGCCCTCAAAAATCACCTCCTGTGCTACCATTTTTTCCTTGGCGGTTCAGTGCGGTTCCCTTTTTAAAAAATAATTTAACAACGTTTACAAATCTGGCAGACAGTGCGTGAGGCTCCTGGGACATGGTGGCGCCACGAAACATACCTTTTTTTTTCCTCACAAATTTTCCTAACGTACAGTGACACGAAATCATTTTCCACCTGTTATGATTGAGGGGGGGGTCGGTCCATCAGTCTATGCATGTAAGGCATCAGGAAATCAATCATGAATGACTCGGATTAGAGGGTGAATTTTGTAGAATTCCCAACGTTGGTATCTCCCGCCGTACCGGTAATTTTTTCCTGAGCTTCCAGTTTAACAATGAATAAATTATTGGGCGTAAAAAAAAAACCTGCGGCCTTGGAGTGCTCCGGTATGTTCAGGTGTTTGGAACGTTGTAGGCCCGAATTTTGACTTAATGTTTTTTGGAATTACGAAGGGAAAACTTGATTTTATAACATAGGTAGTGCGACAGGGTTTGAATGGAGATCTGTTATGTTGTGCCAGGAACGCGGCGGTTTGCCTGTTGATGTTGTGGTACAGGAAATGAATTCACGCACAATTCGTGCGAGGGGAAAAATAGACGTTCATATCATTTCGTATAAATTTTGTGATACAGGATGTAAAGGCCTCCTATGAATTTTGCTAAAAACATCGTGGGACAGGAAAAAAAATATTTCCTTTTTTTTTTGGCCAACTTGTTGAGGTACAGGGTTCTAATGGTCTTTCTTTGGTGAAATGTTAAGATACAAGGTAACAATGTTTTTATCAAAACTAAATACCATCATGCATTTTTACGCGCAAGAGTTGAGGAACAAAATATGCAGATTTTTTCACACCAGGATCCAATTTCCGCAAATATGTAGTCAACAAACAGGTCATGTACCTTCAATTTGTTTCTGATGCTTGCTAACCTCGACCTTTTCAAATAATTTTCAAAAAAAAGAGATATGTTTCAAAAAGTTTGTCCGTGTTGAAACATGGTTTGTTTTTAGATTTAAGTGTGAGGTGTAGGTTGCGTTTTTTAGTGAGGATGGGTCTGGTGGTGTGTATTTTTTCCCCTATGGTGCATGCCACCCTTGAAAGAAAATATCCGAACACATGCAGTCAAAAAGGTTGAATATGGTTCAATTTGTTAGATATGGTTGAGGGGGGGAAGATATGGCATGTCACCAACGCAAGCATCCAGGGAATCAAATTTCACCTGGATATCAGAGAGATAAATTTGCTGGATGTTGGATGTTGGATGTTGGACGCCAAGAAATTAGGCAAATTTTGGCAGTGGTTGGAGGGCAACCGGCCAAAATTGAATTTCATTTTTCTTTGATATTCAGCGGCCAAAGACAATGTTTCATAGCAAAAACAACTGTATTGTTACATGCTTCTACCAAACAAAATGCGCCTATCTGTTTGACAGGTTTGCCTTCAGATCCTCGTAGTTTATTGTTACCCGATATGCAAACTGGGATGCACCATAATACATACAGTTTACACACAAGACTTGGCACCAAAAGTTTATCCAGAATACAGGTGGACCTGGATATAGATATGTACCTGTTCATGTATATGTGTATGGATGCATCATTGCCATTCTGCATAGGCATGTTTTTTCTTGGTTAATACTTTTCAAGTCATGCAAAAAGGCGCACTCTGACAGCCTGCCACTTTTTTTTTTCCGTCCAAGCTTTCTTCAAGTGCATGTTTGTTTTGCAACATGTTTTTGAGTTGCTGGGGACTGGAGCTGGGAAGATGCAAGGTGCTTGTACAAATCAAGGACCGTGCAGGAAACTAACCAGGATCCTTTTTCTTGTCAGATACGTCAGTTTTTTTGGGAGTGGTGAACGGTGGCGGCTAGGACTTTCTCCAGTGATAGTATTGTTTTTACTTTGATGCGCTTAAAAAACTATTGTTTCTTCTTGTCATTGTATTTGGTCAAATTATTGTGTTGCCCACGGCGCGTACGTGGGGGTCAGAATGGGCTGACTGAAAATCATTCACGTTGGTTGGCACATCTTGTAATATTTATTCCTGTAAAATGCCTTTGTTGTTTTTGTTTCGATTTGGGGTGATATGAAGAGGGTCGGAGATTCCCTCCTTCTGGAACATATGTGTAGCGATTTGAGTAGGTTTTGGGTGGCGAAGGTGCCTAGGTGATCATTGCAACGGGTCTCAGAAGTATATTCATTTTACGTAGTCGAAAACCCATGATTTTGGAGGGGCTTCGGACCACGGATTTACAGACAGTCTGGATTCATTCTAGATCGGACACCCCATTCGACAGAGACCAGCAAGTTACTTTTCAATTTCATACTTGTAAAATGCCGGGTCCCAAACACCATCTTCACTCAAGGGAGGATCAACTTTTCCACATGCTCGCATGGGTGGGGTGGGTATGGCACCAACGTTCATGTGGACGTTGCGCAAATGATAAATCCATCTCGAAATTACGCACGCAGTGGGCGCTACATCACATGAGGGTTAGCATGTGTGCATGCAATTGGCACTATTTTACCCTAGGGATCCCCAAGTCCACAAAATAAAAATTAATGTTTTGATGTTATGTCCCTTGCACACGGGGAACTTACATACAGAGGTGATGGTTGACAATTTATTTTTTCTTTTCGTTCGTTCAAATCAAAGACATTGGTGCACGTGCGCAGGCTAATCTCATAGGTTTCAAGCGGATTCACCTAATGATATCGTTTGAAAAAAATTAGGGCCGCCATACTATCATCAGTTGCTGTCACAAGATGTGACACGATTGCCACCACGGGCCACGCATTGGTATCGGGGTTTGTTTTGGAAAAAAAATCAAATTGTCGAACCAACAGGTTTGCAACCATGTGGGGCAGAGTGTGGAGTGGAGGGTGTGAGGTGTAGAGTGTGGAGTGTGAGGTGACAAGTGTGGGGTGCAGAGTTTGCAGTGAGGAATGTGGAGCGTGAACTGTGGAGTTTTTGGTTTTGTGTTGCACTCGTTTGAGTTTGAAACTACGGTCCTTGAAGGACATGGGACAAAAATGTCAACAGCTCAGTTGTCAGCAATTGCCAAACGCGTTCAAACCACCAGGCTTCTCAAGGGATCTTGCTGATTCCATCCACGTCTCGTGAGAAAGAACGTGCACTTGGCGTTTTTTGCGTCGGTCTTGCATCCCATTTCTTGCATGTTCTCTCGGCTTCCCGCATCGGCCGCAGAGGAAAATTGCAAAGCCAGTCACGTTCAAGACATGTTGGAGCCGGCCATCCAAATTGATTGGCAAATTTTTCTTGCAAAACCATGTTGTTGTTTCGCTAATCGCTTCAATTTGACAAACTCCCACTGCAGTCTTCACACGTTGTCTAATACGGGACATGGTATCTCTCCAACATTCATTGTGCATACGTACCCGTCCAACAATTGATCTCAACATGTTTCGTTGTAATGCATCTAGTTCTGTCAGCCGTTTGTGTCAGTGAAATTGTAAACAACCAAAACATAGCTGTGGGGGTGAACACGGCATGGAACAACCACAGAAACAGTTCATGTTTGTTGGCGAGAATACATACGATAATTTGGCCCATGCAAGTTGCACTCTATGTTGGAACCCGACATGCCTTCGCCGCATTAAATTTCCAGAATATTTTCTGCCCAAATGCCTCGTTGGCGATATTCTGCACAAAAATTTTCCATCAAATCAAAAAAATCAAGTAAACATTTCGCATGGTGAAGGAGGTCGGAGGTCATCAGCGTATCTTGCATTTGTCAAACGTTTTTCGGGTCCGAGTTTCACGCCTTCATTTTTAAGCCTTCGCATCAAAGAAATAGCAGCCTGCAAACCCACGCAGAAGAGTGCAGGACTGAATGCATCACCTCGCTTGCCTCAGCGTTAGGTAGGAAATAACCCTGTCCCCCTAATACTAAACCCCACTCCCCCGTAATAATGAACACCTCAGGTAGTTTTATTATTAGGGGGGTATTTATTATTAGGGGGACCCTGATACCAAATTTCGGTCCTAATTACTAAAAAATTTTTTTCTCGAATTGAAAATCGATTAAATTTTAATTTATAACGCAATTAATACGTTGCAAAAAAAGGGGGTGAAACCGACAAATGGTAGGTTTATTTTTAAATTGTTTTCTAAAGGGGATCAATTAAAAGTCAAATTGGCCAACCACAAATTTTCCAAAATTGTAGATGGACCCTAGTTTGTATTGTTTTTTTTTGGGAGGGGGTTAGTAATGAGGGGAAGGATTAGTTTGTTTGATCCCACTGCGCCGGTCTGATTGTGGTATGATGTCGTCAACAATAATGTACGCATCAGGCATACCTTTTTTTTCACAGTGCTTTGAAGAACGGTCGGTCGGGTCATAAACGCGCGCTGTCAATCATCGAACACTGAGTGAACATGTTGCTGTCGGCATGTGTCTTTCCAGATGTATTTCAACATTAACTGGGAAAATTTAGTCACATCTTGTTTGTGCAAACGATAAAACAACATTTTGAACAAAAATTAATCGCTGAAAAACAATTAGTTAATGACGTAGTTGACTTACTCGTGCAAAGAAAATAGGGCATACCACCTTCTAACGCAGTGGAGAGATGCATGAGAAAGTCCAGGACGTAACAACTTATGACCTCTTGACGGTTACATGAGGAAATCCAGGATGTAGCAACTTATGACGTACATGAAAGATGCATGAGAAAGTCCAGGACACAACAACTTATGACATAGCTGAGAGGTACATAAGGAAGTCTAGCATGTGACGACCTATGACGCAGTTGAAAGTTACATGAGGAATTCCAGGATGTAGCAACTTATGACGTACATGAAAGATGCATGAGAAAGTCCAGGACGCAACAACTTATGACATAGCTGAGAGTTACATGAGGAAGTCTAGCGTGTGACGATCTATGACGTAGTTGAAGGTTACATGAGGAAATCCAGGATGTAACAACTTATGACGTACGTGAAAGATGCATGAGAAAACCCAGGACGCTACAACTTATGACATAGTTGAGAGTTACATGAGGAAGTCTAGCATGTAACGACCTATCACGTAGTTGAAAGATACATAAGGAAGTCCAGGGCGTAACAATGTATGACGTAGGTGACAGCTACATGTGAAAGACCAAAACGTAACAATTTTTGACGTAGTTGCAAGGTACATCGGAAAGGCCCGGGCGTAAAAAAAATTGACGTAGTTGATAGGCACATCAGAAAGTCCAGGGTGCAACAATTCATGAGGTAGTTGAAAGTTTAAAGTTTCAAAAAAACAAAGGCGTAGCGACTTAGTTGAAAAGAACGTTTTTGCCTTTCTAACCCACCCCATCCATAATGTAGCATCAAAGTAACCGAGCATCACGTAAGTGAAGGTGCCAAAAGACACCATTACATCCCCGCCAACCGCAAACCCCACGAAGCGCTGATAAATTGTGGAGAAAAAGGCACCAAAACACGCCTTGCCCATGGAATGGCGCAGAGAATAGTGCGCGTTTTCAACCCCACCGAGCCTTGAACAATGAATAGTATGCAGTGTCTTGCGAACAGTGTGACGGCCTTGCTGCTGAAACATCGCTCTTCACACTCCAAACTCCACATTGTAAATTTACACTCCGCACTCTACACTTTACATTTGAAACTTTGCACTCCACACTCTACACTCACACTCTACAATCCCCACTTCACACTCCAAATTCCACACTTTACACTCCACACTCTACACTTCACACGCCACATTTCTCGACACTTTGCATTCCACACTTTAAACTCCACTCTCCATTCTCCAACTCTCCACCTCACCCTTTGCACTCCACACTCTACGCTTTGCACTCGGCACTATGCACTCCACACTCCGCACTCCCCAGTCCACACTCTACACCCCACACTTTGCACTCCACACTCTACACTCCAACTCCACACTTTACACTCCACACTCTACACTCCACACTTCGAACTCCACACTTTGCACTCCACGCTTTACACTTCTCAGTCCCCACTCCACACTTCACACTGCAGGCTCCACACGTGACATTTTCACACTTTCACACTCCACATTCCACACTTCACACTCCACAACCCTCCGAATCCACACCCTAGAGTCTGCAATGGTAGGATGCAGGGGAAGAACGCGCAAAACTAGTGCAATAATTTGTTTTGCACAAGCGTTACGTGAGTGCATTCGAGTTCGTGGGCTGCATCTTCTTATTTTGACATTTGTTTATTTGTTTTTAATATTTGTATTTATCCATCCCCCCTTTAACTCTGGATTTTCTGGGGGGGGGGGTACGCAAGAAATGTCTGATAAATATTTCGCTGGACCACATGAAATATACCGCCTCACATATTTTTAGGTTTTCGAAACGGGTGGGGGGGGGGTCCTCCGGATGCCTCATTTGAGCCTACATATGGTATGGGAGACCGTTTCATTAACAACATGCATATATAGATATACATATAGTCTAGTACCATTTTATTACATAGGTACACATAAGTTACACATGTATATACTTGTAAGAAAAAATGTAGGGCGAGACCACTTGCCAGCGGTGCGATTTTTGGGTTGAAAGATTTCCCTGGGTTTGTGGCGGTAATGAGTTTCCAAGGGGGGGCACCCTGTATACCTGTAAAATACCATGGTTTTCCTCCTACCCCCCGACAAACATTTCACGGTTTCCTTGTTTCACGAGTACGGGAAAAGACCCAGAATGGGACCCTGGAATAGTGGCAGTGGAATTTCTGAGGGGGGGTACCCCTCTATACCTGTAAAATACCATTGTTTTCCATTTACCTCCCCACAAAAATTTCACCGTTTCTTTGTTTCACGAACACGGAACAAATCCAGAGTGGGATCCTGGAATTCACAAACACACATGCCTGATCACATTCAGACTTTGCTGCGCATGTTTCAACCAACCCACTGGCGCTTGCTGACGCATCAGTGACAGTGCTGAAATTTTCCATTGGTCGTACCACCATATGCAGGTAGAAATATGAAATATTTCAGTTTTTACTCCCCGCCCATCCCCTTCCTTTAGAGGGGGTGATATTTATCTATGGTCTATGTTTCCTTCTATTCAACCAACCAGCTGTTTATTTATCTAACCTTGTTTTCTTCTAGGTGTCTACTTTTCTTTCTATTTATCTATTTATCTATCTGTCTATCCATTTGCCCATCTATCCATCTATCCATCTATCCATCTATCCATCTATTTATTTCTCTCTTTACCAATCCTTTGGGTTCATTGTTTTTTGCTGCCTCAAGGGATCTTTTGGCATTAATGAAGAACTTTGGCAGAAGTTGGAATATATTTGAACACCTTGGACACCTCAATTCTTTGAATTCATCCTTGGAACAAGTTTCAGCTGCCAACAAATAAGGATATTGGTAATTATTGGGATGTACTTGCAGAAATTTAGCAAAATGTATGTATTTCACATGTTTATGCTAGCAGGCTGCGCACCGTTTCACGGATTTGCTACATACTCGCACGGGTGGGGTGGGGTGGGGTGGGGGGATGGCATTATATACTGTTTGAACATAGATCCACACATCGTTCAACTGTGCATGTTGGAACTGTGCACACAGTGGATGCTACGTTAGTTGAGGGTTGGCAAAGAACACACAAAATTGATGTTATGATATGTCACACTACTTCAGGCTGAAAAGTTAACGACATATTGATGTCAAGATCAAATTAATCGGAGATTGAGATATTACGTTACGTACCAGAGTTGATGTTATGTTACCTGAAGGTTGACACGTGAAAACCGAAATATATGTTATTCAGTATATTAATCATTAATCGTTGGTCAAGCGCGGGGACATCATGAATTCGTACTGGTGGAGTCGCCAGCGTGCAAGCAATTTTGCAAAAAGGAATCTTTCCCATTTTTTGTTTGCACAACGGCAAACCTAATCCAAGTCTCTCTGGACCTACGTCTGCAGCACCCACTTGGGATGGAAAATAAATTTCGACAATTTGCCAGAAAAAAAATTGACCAAACAAATATGAACAACGTGCGATGCAAAACAATGAAGACGAGTTCGCATCATGTGGGAACCCAAAACGACAGAAGGGCTCACAATATGGTCATCTGCGGCTGCCCTGATTCTAGATGTGATTTTCCGACATGAAAATAAGGAGCCGTGGTGTCGTCACAATTTTGCTATGTTTGTGGGCCGGTAATCGGTCGCCGGGATGTTTCTGTCAGACATTTGATCATAGGCGACAACGGCCAGTTCTTGGATGAAAACCTTGTCTCCAGGTTCAGGTTGTGCCCAAAAAGGGGTAATGTTTGTACCGTTGAATGTTCGTGCTGTATGTTTACCAAGTTGCACGTGTGCATTTTCGGAAACAAAAGCAGAGGAATGGAGCAATCGATAGGTTAAAAGAATATGAATATGGCGAAAATTGCGCCATGCCCTCATTGCTTTCTGTTTTTGTTTCATGTTGTTTCCGTTTCGGAACACTTGAGTGGAGCAGAGGCAAAACATCTAGGACATAGATGTCAAACATCTGGTGGCAACCGTTTTGACAAATTGACTCTCAAGATCTCGCAAGGCTAGTCTTGGAAAACCAGTGTCCAGACAAAATTGCATGCGTTGAGGGCATTCCAATGTTTTCCAAAACGTCCGAAGCGATGGGTTCAAATTTTTGTGCCGAATTCAAGCCTTGATTCGGCATACTGCCAAATGGGCGACTTGGATGGATGTTTATAAGCACGGCCAATAGCAAGCTGCAAGGCCTTTGCCTAATTGGTGCTCAGGGTGATTGGTTTCGCGGCAATGTGCAAGGTGCAAAGCATTGTTCAAAAACAATAAGCAAAACAAACGCCGGTATTTGACCACTCCGCCCCAGACTTTGGTACTGCCCCTTACTGTACTGAGGGCCAATCCGATGCGCAATTGCTGCGCAGGCCCCTGAATTGCAATTGAATGCATGGCGGAAGTGCTGTTTGGATGTGTTGCTAGCAGAAATTGAGAAACGGCTGGCGATCCAACAATTTTGATTCGCAGGTGATTCAGGCATCCTTAATATTGTTTTATATGTTTGCGACCCTGTGTATTATGCAACGGCTGTCACTGATTTTTGCCACGCGAGGGCACCAGAGGCGATTTTCAACCAGTTCTTGCGCTTGGTCTTGGCTTAGTGTTGACCTTGGCTGTGATTTTCAACAAAATTGTGTTTACTGTTTACACCGTGCAGATCTAGAATCAAGTAAACATACATAACCTAGATACCCACCTGCCTACCTACATACCTACATACCTTACATACCTATATACATACATACATTTATACACGCATGTTTTTGTAAAGGTACATGTGTGTCCACGGAAGCGTATTACAGTCTACGACATGTATATCTAATCTATATGTGAATAGTCAATCAAAAATGTGATGAGAGGAAAGGAAAAATCACCACACGTACGAAGAAACAAAATCAAACACGTTCGGCACATTCACCCCAGAAATGTATTGGATAACTGGATAACCATGTTTTTGAATGTTGTTATCCTCAAGGTCCAAATTCTGGGTTACCACCGTCGGCGATGGCCCAGGTCCGTGCAGGACATGTGGTGCCTTGGTTGCGGTTATTGCAAGGTCCAAAGAGGTGTAGATGGCAAGCAATGCGGAGTTGTGACTCCCTCATTTGTGCCGGATCCGGTTGGGCGATAGTTGGAGATGCACGCTGGCAGGATTTTGTTCCAATCTGGTCTTCAGGTGAAATTCTTCGCCAACCCTGGCCACTGCAAGCACATAGCTGAGTTCCAGCCATCCACACTCAGCAGCTATTGGATGATATTGGTGGTTTGGTCACGATTATTGGATAGAATTGATCATTGCCGGCTTGCTTTTTTTGATAGACACATATCACGTCGTCATGCCTCGAACAGTACCAATCACCATTGTGGTTAGATCATGTTCAACCTAGCCCCACCAAGGATGGCTGCTGAATTTGGAATCGAGAGTCTGGCGTGCAGCATGGAAATCAAGGACAGCACGTCTTGCAAAACTTGTGGAAAAGGAGTGGCTATGAATGTCTGGCCGATTCGCAGCCTACAATTTCAATTGAAACAACATTGTTGATGGAGCAGGCATACTGACCAGGATTGACCGGAAAAAACTGGATGAAGGCAACGTGGATTTGACTTTCTAAATGCTCGACCATTTCCTGGGATGCGTTTTGACATTTTCAAGTTGATCACATTTCGGAATTTAATATGCACTTTGGTGCCAAGTTTGCACCACCTTGAAACATGTTGTGGCACTTTTCGTCGGTGAGAAAGTTTGAAAAGAAGGGAAGGGATTTTAAAAGCATACAGGTTTCTGTCCAGGACTTTTTGGCTACAGAGCGTGGCATGAAAGCAATGGAGACAGGCCGGACGCTGGCTTTGTCATTTTTACCAAATGGTCGGCACCAGCAACGACCCCTGATTAAGGCGACATTCTCATGGTCATGGCCGCTTCGGATTATGATGACGATGTGGATTTGCCCTCGCCCCGGATAAAACATTCTGTTCACCTTGCGTACGGAGTTCAGGGTCTGCGGGTCAAACCAAACTTTTATTTTTTTTTCAAATTTTCAGACAAGTTTTTTGTGCACGTCCTTTTTCTTGGATGGCTGAGCAGGAACATTGACTATGGCGAAATCTTTGTGAAGGGAATGTTGGAGTACGATGCCGAGACTATTGAGATACTGACCTTGAGGTGATTTATTTGAACGATGGCATCCAAGGTTGAGCAGTGATGTGCAATGTCATAGTTTTCAGTTTCGGTCAACAAATGGCAACAGGCAAGGCAATCAATCTCCCTATTCCGCTTGCGATGGTTTGATCAAAATTGCACCTGATGCACTAATTTGCATGTCATGGTCAGAGGGTTTAGATGCAGTGGAAATATAGATATATAAATTGATATTAATTGATACATAATGTTAGTATTAGTATGGGGTATACCGGTATACCTCCGGCAATTCCAAAGGATCAGCAAAGTATCCGCCACTAAACTGTTATTTTCGTGCTCTACTTCATTTTCAGGCACACCCAGGACATATCCCATGAACCAATTCTCAATCAATGGATAAATATTGGACTTGAGAAGGAGGATCTTTTTCCAAGAAAATTATGGGCATCAGCAGCTGCTGAGCCGAGGTTCAAACCGGATATCATCATTTGGTCTTCAGCTCAGCTGGAAGTACTGGAGAAACCATGTCGAAAACCTGGTGGACTCCACTGACTAACATCGAAAACAATGATGATTCGGAAGGGGCATCGTCCCAAACATGGTTGATGTATGGTGATTATTTTTTGTTGGTGCATTTTATTAATACATGTTTTTTAAGTTTTGGAATTGTTACCGCCATTTGTTCCGGTAGAAATCAAGCCCTTGTCGTCTTGTGGGATTGCATGCCTCAATGTGGCACCGTTGGTTTTTTCGTGATATGAGTTGGAACCCTGCACCATATGGTTCAGTCCTGGGTCGTCATCATTGAAACATGCCAAAACTCGGGACTAATGATTGCAAACGAATATTCACTTCACCAGTGCCATGTGATTCAGCCCTTTTGTTCACAATTTCTTCACCATGCCACGTGAAGGACCGGTTTGATTGGAGGAGAAGTGGCCAGGCCGGGATTGCCCAGGCGCCAGGTCACCGACATGTCAGGGCCAGCAAGGCCAGCGCCTAAATGGATCCTGCATTGCGCCAGGTTTCGGCAACATACCAACTTCACTGTGCCAGAGATCTGTGCTTCGTACCAGTCATTTTCCCAGCACACCAAGTAGATCCAAGTAGTGAAATTTAAGGTTGTGGTATGTCAAGTGATGTCAAGAAGTATGTAGAACTTATATGAACTTATTGTGGTTTATTGGTGGTTCCACTGATTTTGTGTTTTATCTTATCCATGTGGAACCATCTCCCAAGCTTTACTTTGCGATGGTTATTCCGTGGTTTATCATGGTTTCTCCCCATGTGACAGCAGAATTCTTCTGTGTGTTTCTCACCTTGGAGGATGATCCCACAGGGTTTCTATTCTTTGGCTTGAAACATCTTGAAACCTCACGCTGTTTGGGGATGAGTTGAACCACCACAGCAGTTCTGTGGAGGTTCAGCCACCCTTCATCCCCTGCGGTTCTGATCTGAGGCCGCATGCGATACCAACCAACCATATCTCGTGACTTGACTGAGCCTTTCCCAGCTGAGTTTGGGGAATTTCTCGAAAGTTCCATGCCGATGGGATACCAAACTCTGTCAAACATAAGTTCATAGATGAAACATAGAGGGGAGGAGTATGCAGCAAAATATGGTCCGTGTTTGTTTATTTATAGATATATATATATAATATAATATACATAACCTACACATTCGAATTTCCACTACACAACCGGGGTGGCTTAGGCTGGCTACAAATGCTCAAAAACTATTGTTTTTGTAGAGACCAATCATCCTGTTATGCAGCTGCCACTCAAACACCATACGTACAATCTATATACTTGTACCGTGTAATACATTCAACTAATATATATTATAGTTATTTAATATGTTTTTTTCCTCAATATATATATATATATATATATATATATATGCATGATAATTCCCGTAAGTACTCGACATCAAATTTCTTGCAGAAACGAGGCCGGTTCACATGCAGCGGTTGGAGTTGGAACCCGGGCAGCCGATGCTCTACACTTGGGCGCCTGGGCTGGGGCTTTCCATGTCAAACAGCCAAAAATGAAGGATATATATATATATATATGAGGATACATCCAGTTTTTGAAGACATACCCAAAGGACATTTTTGTCATCTGATTTTTTGGAGTTACGAAGGGAGTCCCATTTTTGGGCGATGTTGGTATTGCTCAACCAGTTCTTCGATGCCAGCTTCTGGCCATGCAATGGCAGGTCCTGCAAGCGCAGACGGAAGCAATGAATAATTTTACAGCGTGTGGATGGCTCAAGCACTGTGCAAGCGCCTGTGAAGCGGACATTTTGGGTAAACCTGGATATTGGATTACCGGGATGCCGCGATTACTAGCCAATAATGGAGAAAGAAAATATCTGACACTTTCCCACTAGAATCATTCATTTTGAGGGTTGGCTATGCTGTGGAGAAACCAGAAATCACCAAGTACGATTGTTATTTGACCAACTTAGGGACCTAAGGTCTGACATGTCGATGCATGCTGCCGAGGTCAAGAAGAAATGAAGCAAGGCAAGGAGTTTGAACCCCAGATTTTCCTGCTTGATGGTTCAAGTGTTGTGTCCATGCCTGCCGTGAATGATTCTCCAAATTACTCAGCATATACAGATGGTGAAAACGACAAGGGGATGACTATGATGAAGGTTGTGAAGTGGGAATCCGGACTAGGGGTGTCAGTTGCAAAACCCTATTGTAGGTGCGCGTGTTTGAAAATGGGTCTGTCTGAAAATGGGGGATACCATGGGATACCCAAGTTATGGCAATTTTGATGGGGAAAAAAGATGGGGGGGGCAAAAAATGTACATAGTATTGGATCTATTCATTTGGGGTCCCTCATTTGCGTTACCAGGGGGAAGGGATTGCGAACTGGTGTGGCTTTAGGCGATGGTCAAGATCTCAAGTTCCTTTCCCATCTTTCCCCAATGGCACGATCAGATTGGCCCCTGTGCTAAGGCCATTCATGTTCCACACCCCCCAAGCTCAGTACGAGGGCTACTTTGGAGAGGACTTTTGATTCGAATTGAAGGTTCAAGAGCCAATCGCAGCCTGTGGCGCAAGAGTCAGCTTTTTGTTGGTAGGCAAGTTGTCCAGGATTTGCCATAACGTGTTGCGCCATGCTGGTGATCCCAGGATAATCCAACTCCAAAGCTCTTAGCTTACTCTCCTGGCTGGTGGCCGGCCTATGATGATTGGCCCACGGGCGACAACAAGGGATATGTCATCACAGGACCGCTTTTACGCAGACCTGGGTAGCTGTTCATACCCCAACATGGGGAGGTTTGTCTGAGAGGCCACCCCAAAATCCAATGGTTGATCAGTTTCCCATAGTTCCCCCATTTATATATATATATATTTATAATATGTAGCTGTTTACCTGGTGTAAATGCATCATTTTTCAGGGCAAGAAACACATCGCGTGTTCCATTCATCTTTGGGATGCAACCCAACAGCACGGCGCAGGAAACTGGAAGATTTCAAAGGAGGTGCAGGAGGCCATTTCTCTGGACATTCGGAGACCAAGGGAAGCAAATCAATGACTTCAATCACTTGGGTGCCGCGTATTATTGTGCTGAAAAAACAAACTGATTACTGATTACTGATGATATTGTGTCAGTGTTGATATACACGTGTTGATTTGTGTTGATATTTATGATTGCTGTTAGCGCTAGTTATTTGATTGGTGGTAGAGCAGTGGCACGACATCCGCACGAACAATTGTGTGAGAACTGGCTAGATCCGGTACCAGGAAGCAGCAAAGAAGGGATCAACCCTTTTCAACGCTGGCAGCCAGCACGAGGTGCAAACATTGTAAGGTGGACGAAACCCGGTCAAGATCCACGAAAATGGATTGGTTTTAGATCCTAACCCATCAGAAAAAACATCAAGCGAAAGAACATCCACTAAAGATAGTTTTGTGACTGTGATGCTCGGTTCGGATCCCAAAGTATCGACTAGATAATGCATTAATCCTTTCCCCCTAATACTAAACCCCCCCCCCCTAATAGTAAACACCCCGGGTAGTTTTTATTATTAGGGGGGTATTTATTATTAGGGGGACCCTAATAGTAAGCGCCAGACCTTAATANTACGTTGCAAAAAATTGGATTTCGAAGCGGATCCCTAATAGTAAGCGCCAGACCTTAATATTAAAAACTATTTTTCTCGATTTCAAAATCAATTAAATCACAATTTTAAACGCAATTAATACGTTGCAAAAAATTGGATTTCGAAGCGGATCCCTAATAGTAAGCGCCAGACCTTANTTTCAAAATCAATTAAATCACAATTTTAAACGCAATTAATACGTTGCAAAAAATTGGATTTCGAAGCGGATCCCTAATAGTAAGCGCCAGACCTTAATACTAAAAACTACTTGGATGCAGGGGACCNAAAGTCAAATTGGCCAACCACAAATTTTCCAAAATTGGAGATGGACCCTAGTTTTTAGTATTTGGGGGACGTTTAGTAATAGGGGGAAGGGATTATCATAGATCTATACACCGAAATCGGCAAGAACCTGTGGTTTTGCACCAGGCGTGCACGAAGTTTATTGAGTCAGGGGAGAAGCCGGTCTACATTGGCATGGCGCCCAGGTGATGGTGGCGACATGCTTCATATGATCTTCATATGTTGCCATAAACGGATGTAAATGAATATCAATAGAGGGATTGAATGAATAGAGCCAATAAGTTTTTTTAATTGGAAGGGTGTGTTCATCTAAGCTTTAGGGAATGGTGATGCTACAGCCATTGGGCGTGGGGTGCAATGATGATCTTCAAGCGCCGCAATGGTAAGGTTGGGGCTCCATGATGGTCTATTCCAAGGCCATGTGAAGAAAATCAGGGTATGGGTCAAAATTGTGGCACCAAGGGGCCCAGATGTTTTTTTTTCGGTGTAATATGTAACCTTTTTCAAATATGTTTTAAAGGCAAATTTGGGGATGATAGTCTTGTCATGTTTTGACCCATGCCCCGTATGTATCCACACATGATATTTCCGCAGTTCTGACTGCATACTTGCCAGTGCTAAAGAACTGCAGAGTTCGTTGTGGACAAAGGTACTGCTCAATGTAATTGCTTTAGCTTCACTAGTTGCTGCTGTTCGCAGCTTGAGTGGATGCTTTGGGCTCCAGCTTTACAGGATGAAGGGAGCAATGGAATGGACATGTCCACAGGGCAAATTCTCAACTCCACTGAACTTTAAGCCCTTGGATTGTGATTGGGCCAGTTCAGCGGGACTGACCGTTTCAATTGGAGTATTATTCACTTCTTTTGATCAGTGGTAGTCGCATGGATAACGTGCAGAACCAGAGATAAAGCAGTAATCGGGAGGAGCCAGTCTGGGAAGGCCAGATTTGAGGCTTGCTGGTGGTTCTCAACGTTGAGTTTTCTCAAAGTGATCAAAGCCTTAAGAGATTGGTTCGCACGTTGGCACCCTACTCATCTACGAGAGCATGAGCTGGCACAAGCTACAGCTCGTGGTCGCACCAGCCTGTTTATCTCGCTGATTGGCTCAGCCTGGGGTGCGAGTTTGGTCGCAGGAAAGACCTCCATAGAACTAATACCGACATGAAACCAACAGGGATGATGTTTTCCCAGGTTGACTATGCCATGCTTTCAAGATATCAACCCCTAAAACTTGGCAGACTGCGGCTTGGCTGGCGGACGGTCGCTCCATTTGGCCACTTGGATCCACTGTCAATGTTGGAGGACCTCAAATCGCTACTGCCATCAGGGTGACATTTTTGGCTGGTTGATGCTGGTTGTGGCAAACCATGGCTAATCGGAGGTGCACTCGACACAGGGCAGGCATGGAAACACAATGATGCACGCATGTCGCAGATTGCTTAAAAGTGCTCTAGCAGCCTCCACATTGGTGAAGTCGGACGCCTGTAAATTTGGCGGGTGATATGTATAAGTCAAAACCATCCTCAAGACCCAACAGCACCTTAACACCTTTGAATTGGATCATGTCTTCCTATTTGTGATTTTCTCGGAATGGAAAATCCTCCAAAGGTGCATTGGTGCAAGCGCGAATGCGCTGTGCTTGAGGTCAGTCGGGAAGCCACAAGGCAGTGTGGATGTGATTGAGGAGGGGGTTTGACCATGCTTTTGGTGGTGGGCGGGAGGACTGCTGATATGAATGGGTTCTGAATGGGTACTTAAAAGATCTTAAAAGGACATGCAATGAAGACCCAGCCAGCAACCACGCGGCGCACAGAGGACCAGCCCCATCATGTTGCAATGTTCTGATTTCCTTAGGAGCTGCCGTCACCTGAAGAGTTCTGGAAGAGGCATGTGGTCCTGCGGTGACTCAAGGGCTTCAATGGAGACACAATTTGAGACTCCTCCTATGGCAAGCCAGCAAGATACAGACTCCCCTGCATGTTTGATGCAGAGCTTGTGGGCAGTATGTCAGTGGTGGCAGGTTTGGCATCTAGTTTGTGATTCGCTGGATCCTAGTCCATGCTACCTGCAGCCTGCAGCAGCTAGGTCCACAAACAAAAAGTGCAGGTGGATATCAAATGATTCCATGAACAATACGGCCCTTGTATTCTTGTCACTTCAGAAAGTGACTGAATGTCGCTGAAGTGCTAGCTGGTGCATGTGAATGCTGGCATGCTGAAGGTACATTCAAGACAAGGCGGCCATGGGGTGCATGCAAGGTTTGCACGGTTGATTGTGTCAAACGACGAAGGTTTGAATTGCATTAGGCATTTCATTGCCCAGTTCTTTAAGGAAGAATCACATACAGCTCACGCGCATAGTATATACGAGTAAAGGAGTCCTGCTTGACATATGCATCTATAGTATTTTATAGTTAGATACTTGATTTTTCCATGTTTTTCTTCCTCCAAGACCTGATCCAATCAGATGCTGCGCCGTTGACCAAAGTGACATTCCCCTGCAGGGTGGTGAGTTTGATGGCTATGGCAAGCCTGTGCTGCTGAAAAATGCCGCCAGGACGGGGCCAGGACAGTTTGATCCGCAAGTCATGTGGCTTCACTCAGCTGGAAGGAGCATGCCAGCCTTTCAGAACTGGCAGTGGCCCCAGATGACCAAATGGGATGCCACTGGGATCCCATGGCTTCCGGTCTTCGATGGCTTCCAAGGTCAGATGAATATCTCATGGCCAAATATGGTGACACGGTGCTGGACCAGGCTTGGATTGGCAGGTCCAACTGAGCAGGTGTGATGCAAAGCAAACTTTGCAAATCGAAGCCATCAGGATTGTTGTTTTGCTAGGGGCTGATCCCCATCATAGTCTGAATTGATCCCACATTTTTCAGATTTTGGATATGGTGCCGGCCACTCCAATTGTGCCCTGGATGCGAACTGAGGTGGAGACAGAAAAGAAGGAGACAAGGACATGTAGTGAACAGGCATCAACAGTTAAGGAGGAAGCTATAGCAACGCCATGGCAGTCACACTCGAAGCTATGCATACATGGCAAAGTCCATCAAAGTACACAATCTTGTGAACATGTTCAATCTCATTCGGATGCGTTTCCTAAAACTTCTGTGGTTTTTGATTTTTGGGAACTCTGTGCAGGGGTGTTTGTAATTTCGGTGTGGTTATTTGCATGCCCCGCAGCGGATCTTTCAAGCTCAAGAGTCGAGCTTTACATTTGCCAGTAACAATTATTGGCCAAAGGAAGGTGCCCCTGCAGCATTGGTCGACTTGGATGGCAGCCGAGGGGTTAGTCAGCTTGGATGTGAATCATCGATCCACAAGCGGGGGTATTCGTGGTTTATATATATATATATATATGTGTGTGTGTGTGTGTATGTGTGTGTGTGTGTGTGGATTATTCTGGATATGTAGTGATATGATGTGATATGTATATGTATGATATCTATGTATGTGTAGCTACAAAAATATACACATGTTTGTATTACATTGGTTTATGGTTGTGGCCTTGGAGAGCAGATCACCAGTTGGATGGGCCATTCAAGTGACCAGAGCGTGTGGCAAGGCGCAGCCAACAGAGTGCCGCGCAAGTCGAAAAAGAGCAAGACGCGGCGACAGAATGGATGCAGCCTGGCTGAGCCGCAAGGCTATTGGGTTTTCTATGGTTTTTCTTGGGAGGAATCTTTTAAAGAAGCTGAGAAGCTGCAGCTATCCATTTGCCATCCATCAGTGTATTGGACCCAGGATGACGCCGCGAGTGGACACAGTGGACATGTGCTAAGCTACTTCGGTGGGCTCAGCGGATCTGACGAAGAGGCTCACCACATCTCACCACTGGCAAATGGTGAGGGGAAGCTCCTGAAAATCAAGTGATTTTGAGTCTGGAAACAAGCGGATGAAGGATCATGAAGCATCATTTAGCCCAGATAGAATCCGGCTCGGGACGATGAACGCCAAACTCTTGATACTCTTGGCTGTAGTAGATGCTGATAGGTTCTGAGGTGGGGAAGGATAAGCCCCAACCAGCAAGAATAGGAGGGGTGAAGCCAGCAGATCTCGAAGATGGATCCAATCTCCCCGAAAAAAAAAAATCAACACGACCCAGGTATGGAGGAACGCCAAAAGGGCCTTTTTTTGGTGTCCCTTTCAACCCAACATCTTGCGCGTTGAAGCACTGGGACTGAGTTGCCAGTTTGCCAATTGCTGGAGGAAGAAGAAAAACATAGAAAAAACGCACAGAATTGAATGAAAAAGGCACATATTCTTCATGGATTGTTTGTACTCTCATCCTGCGAGACAATAAGTTGTTTTTCAATGTTGTTCTTCATGCTTTTGAAATAAAACACATCCACAGATCGCCCCTCTATGGCACATCAACCAGCATTTACCATCATCTACGGGTTTTAAATCCTCAGCAGTTGCCTTCTGGGCTTCGCGTAATGGCCAGGATATCGAGAATCAACTGCCTTTTGGTCACGTTGCGTCCGATGGATCTGGTGACGTCGGCCGTTCGGTGGCAGACTGCAGTCCGGAGATGTCAAGTTCGAAGTTCTAAGGTCCCAGGGGTTGATGAATTTCAATTGGGTGAGTAGCAAACCATAGCAAACCTTTTTTAACCCAACATGTTGGGCTGTGGTGAAATCATGCGATTTTTTCCACTTAGCTCACCCCATGAGGGAGGGGGGAGTTCGGGGTGGTATCAGGAATTGACATGGGATGGATTGGTGTACTGCCCAATGTTTCCCCCCAAGACAAACCGTCGAACCCGGAAAAAGATGTGGGTTGAAGGTCGAAGATGTTCTTTGAGTTGCATAGAACTGAATCTTAGAGGAATACAGGCGTTTCTCTGAAAAATATGGTGTTCGGATGTGGGGGTTTCCTAAAATGGGGGTACCCAAAAATGGATGGTTTATAAGGGAAATTCCTATTAAAATGGATGATTTGGGGGTACCCCTGTTTTAGGAAACCTCCATATGGTGTTCGGATGTGTACAGTATGCCCCAAATCCACCATATCTGGCTGCCATAGCCTGGTGCCATCCCACCACCGGCCTAAGATGATCCCGCCTCGAGCTCGGAAAGTAGCGGTGATGAGGATCCCATGCAGGCGGAAGGGAGTCGCCTGGCAGTCAGATGATGTCAGATGATGTCAGATGACTTGGTGGCCTTGGCTTGGTGTTTTCTGTTAGATAAAGATTCCAACACTATCATGATGTGACATAGACATGTTTAATCATGTACTGTACTGTATATATGATTGTAGGTGTGTATATATATATATATAGTAAACATCTGAGAAGAAAAAAACATGCCATGATCTTATTTTCACAATTTTTGACATATCTTATAACCATGGTGTGTTTGGGGGAAACTCTCTGTATTGGCTACTGATGGACATGGCTGCCGCCATGGCCGCCATGGCACCACAGAACTTCATTCTGTTCATCTTTGGGACGGGAGCAGGTGCCATAAATCGACCAAACACCTACCATGGAACTTCCAGTGCAACTGTTGAATTTCGGACAACTCCAAAGAGCTTGGCATTGAATAGCTGAAAGGGTGAAACGGTGAAATTGTCCAATCCAAAATGTGAATCCCATATATTTCAACACTTCCAGACCAACTTGTGCATGGTCTCAAGGCAACAGATGTGCCATTTGAAATTATCTGAGGCATGATGGAAGAAGTTCGAGCATTGGCTGAGTATGCCATGCCCTCCGACCTGTGCCTTGCCAGCAAAAATCAGCAAAGCTTGATTCTCGACCTTCTTCTAGCAGGGACATCCTAAAACTGGCTTGCTAATAGTAACAAAGAAAGCAGCATGTTTGATATGTTGAGTGCTTCATGTGAGCAGGAAAGCAGACGGACGGGCGGCTTGCTTGTTGTTTGTGTATTCCATGCGCAGGGTAGGTCACCCCTTGACGGGTGCGATGTCGCCTCCAGCTCCCATCGGTGCCAATGATGGAATCGTACCTTGACGGTAGAATGGTATATCCGTTTTTTTTCTTTTTGTGGTGGTGAGGGCAGATGGTATTTGATGATATTTGGTGATTGATCATTTCCCAGAAGCAAATGCAAATTTTCAATCACCGAATGATTCGTACTGTAGCCAGAAGCTACTTTGGATAGGCTTCCATTTGATGGGTCTGACCTTTCATGATCAAGGGCTCTGTGCTTCGCTTTGCGTCAGGATAACCATACTTCCGCCGCCCTGGCGAAAGCAGCGATGCTGATGCCGGTTTCGATGGATCTTTACTCTGTATTCAAGGACTGAGCTGATTTGATTGTTGGACATGTCATGATTTTTTCGTGCGGGACGGGGATGTCTTGGACGGGGATGTGACCTTTCCTGATTTGCTGATTTCTTGCAAGCCATATGATGCCTGGCGACTTTGTCCTGCGTTGGTCAGATTTTGTTGAGCCTCTTCAGGAGCCTGACACTCCCAAATACCTGGTTGGATTGCGGAGGGGCATCCTCACAATGATCACCTTATTTGTGTTGATTACATGCGCGAGCATGCACTTCGCATCTGGGCAGATCTGGAGCTGAAAACATGTGATGTGATGTGATGTGATGTGATGTGATGTGATGTAGTGTATGTATGCAAATATGTGTACATATGATAACGGGTATGTCTATACAATACACACTTTGTGATTGGACATGATTGGACAATTCAATTGCCAGCATCTCTTGACTACATCTGACTCCTCAATGCCAATTATAGGGTCATACATTGTCGAATAGTTTCAGCCTCAGCCGCATCGCATCACATCACATCACATCACATCACATCACATCACATCACATTATATACACTACATTACATTCCATTCCATTCCATTCCATTCCATTGCATTGCATTACATTACATTACATTACACACACACATAAATATATGTATATAATATACATACCTAACAGTATCTAAAGATACTGCACTGTATGTGATACAGTCAGCCAGCTTCATAGCATCTGGTCATCTTCGATCGCTGAGGTCTTGGAGATTTACACGGCGTCCATGAGAGCGGAGATTATCAGTGCCTGCAGCGATGCACTTTCGCTTCAAAATCTTGGTACTGATGAGATCGTCTATGAAAACATCACCTCCGAAAAAATGAAACAAGTGCTGGGCACCCTGGCTGAAAATGGAGATCGTCTTGAAAATGTTTGGAGAAAGTAGTCGGAAAAAAGCCTGCTGCTTTTGAAGATGCACACTTGGAATTCGTGTCGACATGGCATTTTTCCAGTTTGCGTATGATATGATATGATATGTTTACGTGTTTACAGCATCCTCAGTCACGATATCCCCATTATATCTCATTAAATCTCTAGTACATCCCCATGTAAACCATTGATTTCTCATATGTTGTCTTCATTTCCCTGACTTTTTGGGGTTTCATGGGGTAGGTCAACCACCGACCAGATAGCCATGGGGCCTGTCCAGGCAGTATGACCCAAAGCTTGTCGGTCTCCATCCAGACACCTGCGGACCGAGCCCTAGAGCTTCTTGGATTTGCAGGTGGTTGCGTCAAGGTCTATGACTGGTGCATGTCAAGGGGTAAGATCACCACGAAATCCAAATTTAACATGGGATTTAACTATGAACAAGCATGAGCCATATCCAGCCATAGACACTATAGTCTTTCATGGGATTTGACCAACCAAAGTAGTGGCATTATGAAGGTAGAACGGGGATATATATATATATATAATTAGAATGATTCCAAACCTCACTGGAAAGACGGGAAGTGGGTTGTGGTGAACAAAGCCAATGGCTGGTGATATCCCATGATATCCCAAACGTAAAGAAAATGACGGGTCTCAAATTTTGAGAAACAACGAAAACATGACCCTAAAGATTGGCAAAAGCATGGAATGCCGAATGTTCCTTTGGCACGATGATACAGTTTCCGAGAAGATGTCGCTCTCCAAGCAACCCCAGGTCAATTTGGGGTTCGCTGCGCACGATGCATGTGCTCAACGAAACATGGGATGGTAACATCCAGGACAGATCTTCAACGCATTTGGGGCACCAAGTTCCTGTTCCAAGATGAGTGGCACCTAAGGGTTTGCCCACAACTGATTGATCGAACGTCCTTTTTCCTTGAGCAGTTTCAACATCTTTCAACTTTGGGATACATTTGGGACATGGACTCAATTGGCTTAATCTTGTTTTTATGGACTTGGATGCCCCCTGACAGGAGTACAAGGACCAGATACTCTATCGTTCCTTGGCTATGGAGTATGAACGGCAACCACTACCTTGGATGACTGATTGCATTGACAAAATTGCTGTATAGAATTCTTGTTTGAGAGGCTTAAACCATCAACCAGAGAACTTCCTCCCATTATTGTGGGCCTAGAACCATCAGGAAAATCATGGGGCATTTGTTTGTCCACTCTGTGTCTCTGGAATCTGCAGAATCCATTCGAAAGGCACTTTTATGCACTTTTGCTTTCCGATCTCAGGAATCTTTGTGGAGTTTGACACGCAATGGGGTATTCAGGACGCCTTTGGGATGAAGAGCTTGGAGATGATGTCATCCATATCTTAAGGATCCTTAAGGGATGTCAGATAAATGTCCCATTTCAATCCACTTGGGAGTATAACCATCACATCTGGAAACCTTGCTTGGTGGAGTTGAGATTCTTTTCTGGTTGGGTGATCTTTCGATGGTGGACCACTGCCAGGACGGTCCGTTCGCTTCAGATGATATGGCGGTATCAGACTCTTGTTTGCATGTCTATCGTGTCGAATGCCTAGGGATCAAACGAGTGTGATCATTGTTTCTTGATGTGTTTACATGTTTTTTACTGGCTTGGTTTGATTCAGGGAAGTGTTGCAGGAAACCCTTCTTTATTTGCTGTCAAATCTCCCTGAGACGGTTTTGGGAGTTTGATTGCTTTTCTTGTTCCTGTTCGTGTTCTTGTTCCTGTTCTTCTTGTTGTTTTTCTTGTTGTTGTTGTTGTTGTTGTTGTTGTTGCTGCTGCCTTTGTTTGTTGCATCCCTTTTGCTTCCGTGTCTCTCTAGTTTATTGCCTCTGCACCCGTTGGATCCTCAAAAGGCGCCTCCACATTCTTTTGAATCGTAAAGTGCTACACAAGTGGATCCAACCAGTTTGATCCACCACGGTGTATGCCTGAGGACGTGAAACTACCCACAAATCAGCTGAAGTCGATAGCGATTATCCGAAACTCTGGTGACGTCATTGGTGTCTTGATAGCACAGGAGGCATTCAGACCATGGCTGTTTCAACTCTACAGGGATCCACAGAGTCTTGCGCCTCAGGGGTTGCACACATCACGCGATATGATGGGGTTTTAGATGCGTATGCCGGAGTTTGGTTTGTTTTTTGTTGATATGAGCCACTGGAGATTGTAGATGAAATTCATGGAGATTTGGGAGGATCAAACCCTCTCACAACTGAGTATTCCAGTTCAACATTGTTCAATATAAATAACTAGGTGTGTATATCTGCATATATGTGCAGATGTGTGTGTCTGCCTGCGTGTACGTGCAAAGAGACATGCCGCCATGCCTTTCAACTTTGCGATGCTCAGCAGAATCCAAAGTGCTTGGCCTATACTACCCATTGGAGTGTCCAAAAATGGTGGAGCCTAGAAATGCCATATTTCATCATATTTCTGGGTAAATAGTATTGTTCCTTCAATTTTATCGCAATAATGCTTTTCTTTTTTGCGTGGTATTTCAAATATCTAAGATTGGCCATGATTTGATCAGGGGTTCAGGTCTGTTTGATACTGAGGTACCCATACTTTTCAACTGGTTCATCATCACGTTCCCTGTTAAAATGTCGACAAATTGGTGACAAAGCTAATTGTCAGACACGCCCCAATCAGAATATCCCCATCAGATACCCAAATCAAGGCAGAACTAGAAAATGACCACACAAATCATTAGAAATCCCCAGTGCATCTGTTCTTTCCTTAAGCCCCAATCAAATCCCAATGATTTTTGTCAGTCAGGTTGAATGACCCATCCCTGCCAGCTGCAACCAAGGCATGGCTGGCAGTTTTTATACGGTCACGTGCCCTCGTGCCGGGCCAGCAGTGTGTGGCAGCTGTGTAGGCAACACCTGGGCGGTGGAGGATCAATGGGCCGCTGTTGAAGGCTGTTTTAAGATGTTCTAATCGGATCTAATGGACAATTTGATGCTTTCCTGGCTGTTTTTCTCAATTTTGGGGAATCCAGACGTCAACGACTGCTCACATGGCTTTCCAGTACGACTGCTCGCGTTAAACATCAAGGCTGGTGCCAGGAGAAATGATATTTGCATGTCACTGTTCGGCGCGGCCCATGCGAAATACGGCTTGCTAAATTCAGCATTCTTTTCCAGTTCCATTCCTGGGGTCATGATCCACACGCCTCCGCAGGGGAATGCAAAGACCTGGACGTTCATGCGCCCTTTGGCCATTTGAGATCAGCGATCATCATATTCTGTGAGTTTTCACAGTTTTCACCGTCAATTTGATGGCATTTCCTACGATCAGAAAAGTCTTTCACCGGGGTGGATCTTGCCATCCCATACCTGGGCTGAGGTTCGGCTCTTTGGAAGGCCCTCATGGAAAGCAGCTGGTGAGTCGCAAGGTCAATTTATCTACTGGTCTACCTGCTGCATGACTGCATGGATACCAGGATGCCACCAGCCTTTGGGCCGGGAAGGCACAAAGATGGCACACAGCTTGAAGCAGATATGGGTATGATATGGGTATGGGTCAAAGTAGGGATATCCAATACTGAGAGGACTTGAAATCATGGAACTGATTTGGGATGATTTGGGTGTTTTCTGCATCGATGCTGAGGTTGGCCAGCCATTGCTAGTGGAGCCGCTAGAATGGAGAGAAAGAGCTGAATACCAAGTGCAGAAACAAGCAGCTCAGGAGGTCTGCCCTGCACCTGGTGTTTGAAGAGCTTTTTGAGAGAGGAAAACTGTCCGGAAGTTGGCGGGTTGATGGCACTCCAGTTTTGAATGCCAAATGATTCTCGATTATGCGGATACTTTGTGGGATACGTTGTGGGTCTTTGGGTCTTCAAGTTGGCCTGGCCAACTCCTTCAGGCCGGAGCTTCAAGTATTTCCAGGAGATGGTGCCAACCTCACTCGGGAAGCCTTTCCTATCAGCCGACCTATATATATATATATATATACATATTTTAAAAAAAAAACCTGGGATGCCAGCGTAGCCCATGCTGAGGTCCAGAATCCATCATCGCTCGAAAGGAGCGTTGCGGATGTGCTGGACCCAACCCCTGGCATACTGTGGGAGTCTGGGGCCCAGGGCAGTCAGAGGGAAATGAAGAGGATTTCTTGATGTTGGTGGTACCCTCTGGTTTAACATAACTATGGAAGACGATGGAAAATCACCATTTTTAATGGGAAAATTCACTATAAATGGCCATTCTCAATAGCTATGTTAAATTACCAGAGGGTAGCTCCCTTGTGTTGTCAAATTGTCAAATATTGGGCCCCTGTGTCTCCACGAGCAACTTGCAACATCCTCGCCTGAAGGGCCAAATGTTGGGCATATTGTATGCGTGAAGTTCACTTCTAGCAAAAATAATGATAGACTAGGGAATTATGGAATTGAGCTGTTGTTCCATGTCGTTCCCCACATTTTTGGACAACTTCGGACTGGGACTCGGCGTGCTGACCGGTAATGAGGGGTGCCCGGCCTGGCAGGTTATTCTTGCTTTGATGGTGTGATCTCAGCCGAAGTCTTGCTTGATCACATCAGCCATGAATGCAAGAGTGGCCTTAGTGCCTCGGCTCTCCCGACACTCACTGGCTTGCTGTAAATGAAGAATATGTGAAAATCTGACAAAAGGTGTTTTTTCATTATCTCAAGGATGGATTTTCCAGAAAGCCTTTTGAAATACTATAATTCTCAGGGACACCTAGTAATAGTGTTCGCATTAGCGGGCCCTTTTGGCTCATGCAAAAATCATATCAAGTCCACACTATGGTTGGCGTGGTTCTGCTGCGGAATGATTCCCGTGTTCAACAGAGTCGGTGATTTCAGGATATACATCGTATATCATCATATATTCCCTGCATTCTCCCTGCACTCTGTTGAGGTAATTGGTAGCTACCCGAAAAGACCAAGCCCCATAACTGATGGTCAAGATTGAGGAGCCAGAAAAAAAAAACAACTTGAAAAGGAGCTTCCTGAAGCTTGGGATGTATATGTGTCCTACATTACGTACGGAACAATTTCCAGATTTTGACCTAGTACTCTGATCTGGCAGTGGACAATTCCATTCTTTAGAGACTTTAGAGAATGTTTTTTTCAAGGGAAAGCCACCTATAAATTCTATAAATGGACAAACCGATTATAAACAGATTTAATATAGATATATAATATTGTTATATACAAACCTAACCTATTGAAATTCCATCGCCCGATTATAGATGACCAATTGGAACATCTCCAACTCGTGGCACCGTGCCTGCAGGCCTTTTGAATGGAATGACGCGGCCAGATGCAATCGTCACCGTTCCTCGGCAACATGCCATGCGAAGGCATGTTTTGTCATGTCTTAATGGATTTGTCGATGGGACTCCTTATAGAAGTTATCAGGAAACCGTAGTCTTTCACACCAACTAGAGGGGTATCCTGCAGATGTTCCCCTTCAATTCCAGGCTGCTAATGCCTCAATCTTCGTGGTGAACCATGTCTCGCAGCATAGAGACCAGAGCCATGGCAGAAGCAGCGCCTTCTTGAGTTGATGGATTGATATTGTTGGGAAAAGCTCCGGGAAAGCAAGGGTTCAGCCCTCAAACATCAAGTTTTCCCGTATTCCCTCGAGCCAATTCCATCCAATTCTGGGTTTGAGGGTGAAGGATTTTTTTGAAGGCACAGTATGGGGAACAAATGGAGGATTTGAAACCACCAACTCAAATCACTAGGGTCAAGGCGGTCAAGGTATGCTCGCTTCGGATAAGATGGTGATTGCAAGCCAAGTCTTGGAGGATCATCCCACTCAGTGACTCAAACCTGGCTTGTGCGTCCCCTAATTAGGGTTCTCCCACCTAGACTCTATACATTTCTATGCTATACATGGCTTGCAACTATGGTCACTCACCAGCTCAGTGGGATGACCCTCCAACTTGGCCTTGAGGCTGGGTCTTCTTTTGGGTTCTGCCGAATGGCAAGACCCAGAGCGAGACTACCTCCCTCGCAACGCAACCGATTTGCAGACGCACGAGCCCGAGCAGGCCCTTTCCTTGCAAAGATTCCTGCATTTGTCCCATGTTTTTTCACGGCTTCATTTGTGGGTGAGTTGGTCACACCAGGTACTTGATTCATTTTGAGTCTTGAGGCAATCTTGTAGTTTTCAAAAAAAATGGGTATATCCTGGGATGGTGTAAGGGAAAATTCACAGGAGCCTTTTTCTGGCAAAAAAAGACCGTGGTTTCCCGCAGCTTTTCCAAACCAATCCATTGAGTATCCCATTGGCATGATTTGCACCACGATCAAAGGTTGTGATTTTTGAGATCTTGGGGGATTGTCATCAATCCATCAGCGACTTTAAAAGAAAAAACATCGTAGGGGTTCCCCTAAAATGATGACCATGATGACCACAACCCCCCCAAAAAAAATTGACCATGGCACTCCATCAGGAGATGGTGGCTGCCACTGCCCGCGCAGTGTTCGCCAAGTTTGGCGCATGGGACGCTGAAGCTCTCCTGGCGCCCCAGGAGCCACTCTGTCAGGAAAATTCGGCCACCACAACTGATCTTAGTTCACCCAAGTGGATAGTTTAGCAACAAAACTGAGGAGTTTTCGCCAACAGGATGGCATGATATAATTGCTATAGTTTCATTTCGGGTGTCATTGATCATGTTGTTCTTGCCGTTGTCAGGGAGGCATTGTTTCATGGCAGCAGCATCTCCAGTAGTGGCGCTGATGGTGCCAATTGGTGGTCAACTTGCCGGGTTTTTGGAGGCAGTGGTGATGATAGTTTGAATTTGAAAATGGCATTGGTAACGGCGACCAGAAGAAATGGTAGCTCATCACAGATGCATCTTGAAAATTGAGGCTCAGTTTTCGCAAGAGCTACGCTTTGAAGGGTGAGCTACTCCATCGCACTGTGAGGAACTATGCATTATTTTTTTCGGGAAAAGCTACAGGGGGTTGCAGTTCTCATCACGGAAACAATTTCAGAATAAAAACTCTGCTTTCCATATGCATCGCTGACCGCCAGAGACGGGCGTTGAGGTTTGTGGAATGTGGATTTCAGCGCATCAACTATGACTTCGCAGATGGTACCTGAACTACAATGGCTCTTTGCAGCGCTCAAGAAACACCACTGACCTTTTCTGCATGTTTTTGTTGAAACATGCGGACAGGGATTGAAATGTCAGTTTTCCAGCAGACACAGGAAAGATTTTTGCTATTCTGCTCTTGCGGAGGGCATTGATTTCTTTTCAGTTTCTGATTTTGTCGCGCAACTATCGCGATTTTAGCCGCGATTTTATGCTTGAGGTCAAGACATGGATTGCCTGCAAGTGGCTACGAAGTCAGTGGAATTTGACAAATTCACCAGATGGCTCATAGTCCCTTGGGCAAGATGTGCCAACCCTTTTTGCTATTTGAATATCAGGAAGGTTTTTTAATGCCCAGGCAAGCATTTAGAGATGTCAGAGATTTCAGAGTATTTGTGAAGATTTGATGTCAGCTTGATGCCGGCGTCTTTGGCATGATGCACTTGAAGATCTTTAAGCCTCTACAGCACTTGTCCATGTAGTGGTTTAACGGATATTTGTTGAAAGAAACCATCCAATGTTTAGAGGAATCTTGTGCTTTTTCCTTCAAATCAATCCATTATCCCTTCATTCAGCTTGATTAATCCCTGCCAATGGGATGACAATCCCAATCGACTTGAATGATTTTCAGATGGGTGGTTCAACCACCAACTGTTATAATTGGTGGTGTCAATCTGAAGTTCTATATTCCGTTCAATCGCCACTAAATTTCGAGATATTTCTATATTATTTGTGGTTGAAGAAGTCATAAGCAACTCAACCAGTTAACCCCCCAAGAAAACAAGCCATCATCCCCTGCCCCACCCGGCCACCCGGCCACGCGGGTTTCAGGTCACGGCCGTCAGTGACGGGGCCTTCAATGCGCACGCCTTGGCGGCGCAGCAGGGGGCCTTCGCCATGCTGGAGAGCATCGACAGCATCACGCAGACCAGCATGAACCAGGTGGGTTTGGTGGGATATGGTGGGATAAGATAGTGAGATAGGTAGGTACTGTAGGTACGTAGGTTCAGACAGATAGAGATCTAGACAGAGATATAGAAGACAACGTATAGATGTAGAGAGAGAGAGAGAGAGAGAGCTGGAATGAGCTGGACAGACAATGATAAATACGTATGTTTTCCAAGGCAGTGATCAAAACCCTCCATCGAAAACCTAAGGGCCAGCCCAGGCGCGCATTGCCGCGGCAGTGATTTTCTTCACGGTGGGTTTCGTGGCGTTGCTGATCGGTGCCCTGCTGGCCTGGGGTATCTCGGAGCCCGTGAGTCGCTTGAGCGCCTTGGGCGCAACGGCGGGACGTGGAGATGGGGGATGTTGGGGGGAAGTTTGTGGTCAATCCAGGATAAACCACAGGCTAAATGTATAGAATATATACATTGACATCATATGACATTCTGGGGGAGCTGATGCGAACCAGGGTTGATGGTTTCTTTGCAGGGAGTTTTTCATTTTTTTGGAGGGCATGTTTTGAACAAAGGTTGGTGACGGCTGGGTGGTTGTTCAGAACAGAGCCATCTTGATTGTTATCGGAGGTTGGTGAGCTTTTCTTCAGCATCCAAGAGGAATTGACAATGTCCCGCTAAAAGGCGATGATTTTGAATGTTGGGGTGATGTTTGGGTGATGGTGATGCCTGGTGATCTTATGTTGTTATTCTGTTTAACGTGGAGCATCATCCCAGTCAGAAAACTGGTCAGAAAGCCTGGATCTAAAAGGCACAGATATCCAGCAGATGGACGAGTACAATGGGATCCTCCCCGAGTTCATCATCCCGGCAGCACGTGGCTTTGCCATCAAAGATGTCGCAGAAGCCCAGAGGGCTTTCAGAGACTTGGTTTCAGAACGGTGCTGCGATTTGGTTCCCTGGTGCTCAAAAAATGGGCTTGTCCAAACATGAGGGTTGTTTACACACTGTACACCATGATATGATATATGATATGGGCAATTCTCATGGGGTTTTGGTGTGCATCCTTTTAGACTCAGCACTTTGATGGTTCTGCTGCATACTGATGATTGCTGATCTCTGGCTCAAGACCTTGTGCTGTCACTTGTTGGGTTTCAATTTTGGCGCGTGTGACATATGTTGAAGAAGGAGCAGACCGTAGGTGGTGCCGGTTTGGACTGGGGCAAGCTGGTTTTCGGCACTCGAGTGGACACCCATTGCTACATCAAGCATGTGTGGAAAGACGGAGCATGGGATGAGGGCGAGATGGTCGAGGAGCCCTATGTCAAGATGCACGTCTTGGCCAATGTCTTCCACTATGGCCAGGCCATCTTCGAAGGTCAGAAGGTGTTTCACTGCAAGGACGGCAAGGTTCGTATCTTCAATGACAAGATGAACCACATCCGCATGAGTCGAGGTGCTGAGCGCATGGGTATGCCCACCATGTCCCAGGAGATGTTCCAGTCGGCCCTGACCCGGGTGACTCTAGCGAACCTGGATTTTGTGCCACCCTATGGCAGTGGGGCCTCGCTATACCTCCGACCCTTCATGGTAGGCAGCGGGCCCCAACTGGGCCTGGGAGCTAGCAGCGAGTTCACCTTCATGGTGGTGGTGGCACCGGTGGGACCCTACTATGGCTCTGCCGTGCCAGCCATTGTGGTGGAGGATTATGATAGGGCTGCACCCAATGGAGTAGGACAGGTGGGGATGGGGGGATGGAGTGGTGCTTTTTCTTTGGGGTGATTTACTCAGATTTGCTTTCATTTGTGGGATGTTAACCATCTTGATAGACACCTCCATGATCTTCACAGAGTGATCATAATACTGATCATAATGTCTCTTCTACAAAAAACCGTGTGTATATATATATATATTACACCACCATATATATATATATATATATATATACATATTACACAATGTGCGTGTGTGATTCAGCAACCGACGGTGACCAAGGTGAAGTGCGCGGGCAATTATGCGGCAGACATTGTGCCAGCAGCCCGAGCGAAGAAGCAAGGCTTCCCAGTGTGTTTATACCTGGATGCCAGGGAACACCGCTACTGGCTGGTGGTTTCAGTTGTTTTGTTCACGTTTTTTTTCCAACCCCCGACAATGAGATGTTTCATTCATAGTTTTTCAGGTTCAACCCTACGAATAACAGGATGATAACCCCAACTTCAGCAATTTTGATTTTGTTTTTTTTTCAGTTGTGATGGGTGGCTACGAGCGCCAGGCTATGTGGAGGAGTTTAGCACCTCCAACTTCGTAGCAATCACCAAATCCGGGGTCTACTTAACACCGGACTCCGTCTCGGTGCTCGACTCGGTCACCAACGCCTCCTTGGAAAAGCTGGCCGTTGACATGGGCTTGAAGGTGGAGAGGCGTAAGATGCTGGTCAGCGAATAGTAGATTCAATGATGGAGTATGGTAGACTGTTTGGTGTCAAGACTTTTCGAAGTACGCGTTTGTTCTCGTTGAGAGGTTTCGGATCAACTTGATGATCCTTCAATTTCCATCCGGATTTAGGATGATTTCCCAACTTGGCCACTATTTGTTGGTGTTTTTAGTGGCCCATGTACCAAGGATTGATTTCGATGCGGAGGTGGATAGCTTCAAAGAGGTTGGCGCCGTGGGCACCGGAGTGGTGATTACCGTCATCGAGTCCATCACGCGCGGCAGCAAGGTCTACAAGTTTGAGCAGCCACCTGGCAGATGTGAAAGCCAGTCACTAACCATCCCCACTTAACCAGTCACTTACACCATTCCAATTCCAAATGTTTGGGCATACACAACCGTACACCTCAATTGTGGGTGGTTTGGGGTTTTAGGTTTGTTTCATTAGATTTTGTTTGGGCACATAATCTGAAAGAACTGAAGAACCCATGGTTGTTGAATCGACCTTTTGGTTATTGGGAAGTTCTAAGCAAAACTCCACTCTGCCCAAAGGAATGACAGAGATTTGCCAAGCATCACCAAGTAGGAACTTTCGCAGATAAGGAGATAGCAAGGGGTCCAGAAAGCGATGAAAGGCAAAAAGCAAGTGTCAACACTCATGTGTTTCCAGATCGAAATATGTTCATCTCCACTCAGGGCTTTTATTGGTTGAAAAGTCTGACCAACCGTATCCCAATATCGGCGCTTGACGTGAGGTCAGAGGTGCTGCAAAACATGTACAACAAGCTCCGGGCCATCCAAACGGGAGATGAAGCCGATGTCCACGGCTGGATGCGTGACATCGCATGACCGCCGTGTCCGAGGGGCATCGATGAAGGGAATTCTGTTTCTCCACAGCTAAGTAGTACCGAGTACTTACTTCGCGACCAGCTCCAGATAAAGCGTAGCTAGTGCTTTTCTGGCACTCTCGGGCCTTCTTGGAAAGTGAGAAGCATTTTTGGAATGATAGTGCCCCCAAAAAAATTGCTTCCAAAATGTTTGGCATACTCCAAGAACATCCAAAAACCTTCAACTCTTTTGATGTTGACGCTGCACACGGCTGCATGACTCACTTTCTGACTGGGCACTAAATCAAAAAGGCGACGTGCAGACCTCTTTGACAAAAGATGCCGCCTCGCAGCCGCGCTGCTGCGCATGGCATGCTGTCCAGGATGTAGTGACAGAATGGACAGATGCTTCCATTTATTTCATGCAGAATGGCAGACACAGCATGCTTCCATCATTTTCCATCATTTCCTGAGGCATGGGGGGTGATATTATATGATGAACTACGGGAGAACTGACGTTAATTTCCAATATACCTATACCCTCATATAATCCTCATATCATGTCTATAATGCTCATTGTAAGTGGTGAGATCAAAAACCGCAGCGGTTGGCAGCTGCCGTTGCTCCGAGGAAAGCTACTCTCGGGCATTCGCGCGTTTTCCATCTTCATTCCAGAGGCGGGGGGCCGAACGTGACGAAGGGCTAGCGCAGGGCTACTGGGATATCCCAACCAAAATCGCCAGAATGGCAATGTTGATGCGGAACATGAGAACAAACCATGCCATTTCGAGTTCAATTTTGGAGCCGATCTCTTCTGGGATTTGTTCTGGTAGAGAACTGGTTCGTATTAATTGAGAGTTCCTATCTAAAGACTATCGTGGACTTGAACCATGAGAACCTAATGCACAACGATCAAACAGTGCCCCCCGAACTCAATAGACCATGTACCCGATGTGGCTTCATGGTTCAAATCACCATTCAATCTGGGTGAACGGATGAAGCTGTCACCAAATCCTGTGGAGCCGCGCTTGCCACGCGGAAGCAACACAGGAAGTGGTCACTCGCATCATCTACGGAGACCCACGGTCTGTGCGTCCTCATGTGGACACCCGCAACGTGCCGAGCTCAGCCCAACAGATGTGGCATCAAATGGGCTCACCTTAGAAAGCAGATGATGTCAGATTGTCACACTCAGAGGTGGAGGAATTTTGATTGAAATAGATTGACATAGTATGACATGCTATGACATATTAGACATAATCGCTTTTTTGACGCTAAGGAGACCCAATTCCTCATACAATAGTCTTCAATATTTTACATTTGAAATCATTTACACATCACATCATTTCACATCATATTATCATCTGGTTGAAGGCAGTTGAAGCTACCAACCTGGGGAGATCTAGAGAGAAGTTGCACCAAAGCACATCTTTTTCAGCGCCCAAAAAAACGGCTGAAAGCGCCCAGGTCACCATCATGTTCACGGGCATCCGGGGCATCATGCAGATGTCCTTGAATGAGGAGCAGATGCTAAGTGTGATCACCAGGTGCGGAAGCGTGAGCAGAAGCCTTGGTGGTTTGCAAGGCTCTACAATGATGGTTGTTGGTTTATAGACCCTATAACGTATACAAATATAGATAGATAGTTATAGTTTTAGTTTTAGTTATAGACATATCATACGCATTTATATACCATCCTTAAACTTATAGAGCTCTCCACGGGCCCCACCTTGTAGAATCCGTGTGTGGACCATCGGGATATCTCCAAAGATTTGGGCCGCAATTCTAACGAGCACGCTGCGATCTCACTGGGAATGATGACAATTGATAATTGTATCCCCAAGTGATCTTGTTTTCGGGTTTGGGAAGTACTTCTTAGTTTTACCTAAAAGGCTGTTTTGGTGAATTTGAGGATTTGGTACATCTCGACATTGGCTGGTCCATGTTTCAAAGCACAGGGTTGCGTGCTCATGTTCAAGGAAAAGCCCATCACTCTGTTTCAGTTTTATATTGGCTGCATCAGTCCCTATACAACTCTATACTAACAATGTTGTGCATTGATCCACTCTATGCTTAAGTGCCCAGTAGGCCTCTGGGATTTCAACCCTCACGAGGTTCCACAAGATGATGACATCCATCGTTGAGCAGTACGAGGGAACCGTGGGAAACCTGGCTGTTGAAAAGTGGCTGGTGGTTGTCCAACCAATCCCTGCAGTATTGTATGGCAAGATGTTTCCACTGAAAATTAGACAGATACACCAATTTACACGTCCAGTTCTTGAAGATTTGTTTTCCATAGAAAACATGATCCCCATTTGGAGACCCAGTCACTCCATGGAGGTTCAACTTGGCAAATGAGCATCACCATCATTGCCATCCCCCAACTCACATACACTCGGAGAATTTTTTTCAGGGAAATAGTCTTTCATCGCCTTCCAACCCCCAATGACTATCCGATGACTATCCCATGTAACTTGGCTGGTTGGTAGTTTCATGCTTTTTCATTTTCGACACTGAGATATTAATCCCAACTGACAAGCATATCCACCAACCAGTAATTTAGAAATGAGTGGGATTAGCAACTAATTGTGATATAGGTTATATACATGTATATAGCTAATTTCATTGATTACGGTAAACGGATAATAATGAATGATGGATTGTCCATAGTCATGCCCCATAGTAGAACCTGGAACTTTACATCCCATTCCATCACATGTCATTATAACAGCATGTTGCTTAGTTCTCCCCATTGATTGCCTTGTTAGATGTATTCGGTAACTCTTCTTTGGCCACAAACAACTACATAACAACATCCATCAACTCACAGCATGCCAGAGCTCAGGAGAGATCCTGGATGAAGGCCTTCTGGTCTACTTCAATGCGCCCAGGATGGTGTCCAACCACGCCACAAAAGCCTGTGAGGCTGGCCTTGCCCAGCGTCAGGCGGCACTGCTGGGGACACGTCATGGGATGATGGTCTGTGGGAACCGAACCGCAATTTGACGTGGAACCCCGAATTTCATGTTGTTGGAAAGATGATACGATCTATGATTTTTCCTGCTGGATATGGCCATGTTCGGGTTCCAGATTGAAATTTCGGTGGTGTCACAAGCGGGGATTCCCAAGATTCCCCAATTATCCCCAAGTCATTCACCATTTCATGGTCTATCGGAAGAGAGTCTTTCCATGGCGAGGCTATGAACACTTTGCGTCAAGAGCTTGTGGATGATGGCTGGTTGGACCCATCAGGTTGGGCGTTGTGCTCGCGGTGGTGTGCTGGGAATGTTGAGGAGTTGAGGAAGTTCAATCACATCTTCCACTCCTTGTACTGAATAGCTCATAACTCCTAAAAGATCCATCATAATACCGTCACCGTAAATCCGTCGTAATAGATCATAATAGGTCATAGTCATGACTCATAGCAAATTACAATAGATCATAATGGGTCCAGATGATTCTATGATAGTCCATGCATACAGCATTGCATTCCGAATGTTGTCTTGAATCACTATGGGACATGTGAGATCATGTGAGTGTATTTTTGGGGCCCGTTGCTCTTGGAAGCAAGCACCCAGTTCTTTCTGCTGAGCGGTGCTGGCTTTCTGACATTTCTTGATATGTCTTGCCTGGGAAAAGAAACCTGTGTTTGCATCTTACACTCTTTGAGGCATTTGTAGATCTAGCAGCTAGCATGGTCCAGGATTCATGGAGTACTGAAACTGGGTTCAGAGTTAGTTTCTGCAAAAGATTCCATCACACACATGCCATCACTTCCACCTCACATGGTCGGACCATTCCATCGCAGATGCTTTCTTGCGCTTGGGCGTGGGCATTCACAGTGGCAGCGTTTTGGTGGGATGCATCGGCAGTGCCATGAAGATGAAGTGCCAAGCTCAGGAACTAGTCTGTGTACAGTGTGTCGGTGTTTATTGTGTTTATTTGTTTCACTAACTAGTTAGACTCAGCCTTGGTCATCCTTTGCACATTGGTGCGACCGGAACGGCCCCCGGAAGTTGAGAAAAACTGTCAGTTCTTGTGCTTGAATTGTGGTGTTTCTATTTTCATACCAGGGTGGCGAATGTAGTTGGCAACTCTGGCAACTTCGCTTCAAACACCCTCAAGGCCAGTAGGCCCCAATCGACACCGCTGGATTTTTGTCGAGGTTTGGCTGCATCGGAGACGCCATGAATCTGACAAGCCGATTGCAAGGTGCTTCGGGGATGGTTCAGAGTCCACAGAAAATTTATGAAAATTCCAGCATTGAAAGGGCCAATGGTGTGCTTGTACATGTCCATCAGTTGTGACATGCACTGTATATCTATCAGGCATGTATCCATACCCAGGAAATATGGTGCCAGCATGCATGCTGGTGAAACTTCAAGGAAGCTGCGGGTCATGTGTTGCCTAGAAGCGTTTGGCCTCCAAATGTCTCGATATGTCTCCATCAAGGCCTTTGCAAGTTCTACGACGTGGATGTCATGTGTTCAGAAGAGACCTGCTTGGCCACATCGGCCTTGGTTTGCCGCAAACTTGATTTGTTGCAGGTGGCTTGGCCAAAATGAAAGGGTGGGCTCTCCTTGGGGCTCTTCTTGGTTGTATAGTCGCAGTCGATCATGATCATGCTCAAGACTGATGTTGGCCCTGCTGTGGTCTTGGTCATTAGTAGATTTAGTAGCTAACTTCATTGCGATGCAATTTGGCTCCAAGTCTTTTGATCTCTGCTGGATGCCCCGAGGTCAAGGGTCGTCAAGAGACCACGGCCGTCTATGAGATCCTCGGCCAAGACACCGTTGTCACCATGACGGGCACCGAGGCAACCCAGGCCACCCAGGCCACCCAAGCCACCTCGGCCAGCGGCATGGCGGGTCCCATATCCACGGATTCCAGCAGTCCCAAGAGCGAGCCAGGCCCAGACCATCAAGCAGAAGTCCAGGCCCAGACCATCGGCAATGGCGCGTTGACGCTGCCCATCCCCAAGTCCAACGCTCGGAAGAAAGGGCCCCCACAGTTCTTGCCGCCGGAGGAGGAGAGGTCCGACGCCCCCATGCTGCTGAATCCCATGTCCCGCAGCCCCATGCGCCGCAACTGGCCGGACGCCAGCTGTCAATATTTGTGCGAATCGCCCGTTGTCATTGGTCGCGCGGATAGCCCGGGACACACCACACCGGGGGAACGAACCTCAGTAGGTGACCGCACCAATCGCACCTATGGTGGTGGCGCCACCAGCACAGCTGCCTCAGCCTCGCACATGTCTCACTATCCCTCTCCATCCCCCGGATCAGGCTCCGAAGGCTTGGCATGCAGGAAGAGTGTCAGGGAAAAGGAGGATCCATACCCCGAGATAAACTAAAATAGTTGTGGAAAACCCATGGTTTCCCTACGAAAATGATCTACAAATGGTGGGTTTTCCACATCGATGTTAGCTTACAGGAGGGTATCCTATATTTCCTTCTGTTGAGAAAATGTATGAAAGATGTGAAAATGCACATATGTTAACACATATGAATATAAGATGCCCAGTTGATCAATGGATAAGAGTGACCAGTGAGGTCAGAAACAATCAGAAAGAGAAAGAAGGAGCAAGCTGAATGACTACACAGATCCATGGTCTGATTCTATGACTAAGACAGTGGATCATTTTACACCATACCGTTACCTGCCATTCAGACATCCAGGAATGACCTTCAAAAAATGCCAGCTGTCACTATGCAATCAATAGATCAATAGGACATGATTTTGTTGATCAACTTGCACGAGATTCTTCTAGAGTTTCCACGTCCAACAGGCATGGTAGTCACCATTTAGTCACCCTTCTCTCCCCTGGCAGGTTGCAAATACCATCCAACCTCTCGAGGCAGCTGGGGGCTGAAAGCTGATGGCCAGGAAGGAAAGTGGTACAACTTGTCAACTGTAACAAGTTTTGAGAGGATGCTGCATTTAGTGGTTGGTTCATGTTGGTTCACATTTTGTTTAGTTTAGGTTTTGTGTTGCTTTCCAAGGGTGATTTGGATTCGTCCTGGCCAAGTGCAAAGCCAAAGCTGGCCAAAAAGGGTGGGTGTGGTGTGGGAAAGCTACCCACGATTGTATACATAATATATAATGATGTGCACATCCTTGCCTGCTATGTAGCAAACCGATGCAAATGGGATGATCCCGGGTTGAACCTTCCATTTGACCGCAGGTTACCCAAGTTCCAGCATGTCGCCTGCCGCGGGTTTCCTTGATCAGGCTGGAGGGTGATACACGCGAAATGTGCAGATGGTCCCCTTGCCATCAATACCCCTTCAATAGTCAACACATCGAACACATCGGGATGGCAAAATGATGAGGACGTAACTCTTCGGGATTTACAGGACAAATTCTGGCGAAGACCCAAAGTTATCCTAAGATTGCAGCTAGCTGCCAGCTGGTGAATCGGAGGGATCTTTTCACAGAATACCGGAGGCCTATATAGTGAGAACCATGCGAAGAGAAGACCACAAGGTAGGAGTTTATCTTGAGAAAACTAAGGACAATTAGGAACAAGGAACAGAGAAGGGCCTATTCAAAATATTCAAACATATTCAAACACAAAATGCAGAACACCAGCTGTAGGGTGCTTGTACATGAATCCCTTGATGGATGCAGGTAGGGGAGATCCATCCTTTGGATGTATGACCACCTTCAAAGATATGTTCTTGGAGACATGAAAGTGCAGAGCCACCACATCACATGACAGGACATATAGTAATAGTTGGATCTTGATAACTTATATATTAATATAACATCAATGTGGCTGTATGTTTGTAGGTCCCGTGGAAGCGAATGGATTTGTGATTTGTGTAATCATTTTGGGCAGCAGATCCATTCAAAACCCAGAGATGGATGGAAGGAAAATTCCGAGAAAAAAAAGACGTGGCTTCCGATGTTCCCTTTCAATTCTTATCCCATATCATGCCATATTACCCCTGATATCCCATGATATTCCAAGGATTTCAAAACCATGACGAACATCCTTTTGCGGGTGTCATCGCTGATGTAGCTTCAGGTGACGACAGATCAGAAGGCCTTTGCAGCAGAGTCTCCCGATGCGGTGTAGAATTGGATCATTTTCATGAGCAGACCAGACATCCATAGTCAGACAAAGAGAAGGTGGCAATGAGACTATCTATATATGTTGTTTTTATATACATACATATATATAACACATATGTACATGTGCCTGTGCAATATATTTTGTAATTATACATGTAGAGGTGTGCAGTTGACGGAACAAGAACTTCTGTACTACACTTCTATGGTGCCTTTTCGTACGCATTCAATGCATTCATGCAGGGAGAATCCACATGCCGGAGAGTTTCGATCTCTCGAAATCTGAGGTATGAAGCTGCGTTCGACGCATACACGCAGCTTGGTAAGGGGTTGGCCCCTATATTGTTTTGATGGTAGGTCAAGAGGTCTACAGGGTTACCCACTGCAGCTGAATTTGAACCCTGATGTTTTGCATGGGTCAAGGCTGGGTGGATCATTTCTGGTAGATAATCACAGCTTGAAGCGACAGTCGTCACTAGCAAGGAAAACCGAACCAAAATGATGGCAGATTTCACTGGTGGCCTCATTTCACATGCATAGTTTCATCAGCTTACCAATAGCCCATCGCGTATCGTAATGGATAGAACGATTTCTCTTCCCAATATTTGGCCGACTTCAATATATACTTCACCCGTTTCATGGAGTTTCCGATTTGAAGGTTTTGAGGTTTGTGCTGGGATGGTCCCCCTACCATATCACATACCCACATATACCCACCATGTGGGGTAACGTGCCCCCGCCCCCTCCCCACATTACCGTAGTGCTTGAGGGATAAATTGCGCGTTCCTTTTTGCAGTTTTGGGGGGGCACTATACAGTATAGAAACCCTCTGGTAAACTAACATAGCTATGGAAAATCACAATTTTTAATGAGAAAATCCACTATCAATGGCCATGTTCAATAGCAAAAATTAGCAAACTGTTAGTTTACCAGAGGGTACCCACCATCCAAATGGGATAGTCTCAACATTTGGAACCCCCAAAACTCTGAGGAACTCGCGCTTCGATGAGTGCGTGGAGATTTGCCGCCAGCTGCTGAAGTGGAAGCCCTTCGATACGTCCACCCAGCTGCTCTTGGAGCGAGCTTTGCACAGAGGCGCACACGGGCATGGCGTTGAAAAGCCGCTGTTGGTGGTGGATTATGAGGATTATGAGGGACTTGGAGGAGACAAAGAGGAACGATCATGTTAGATGAAGAGAAAATGCCATTGGTTGGTGAAAGGATTTATAGTTCAATAGCATGGCATTTTTGTAGAGGGCCCTTTGATCATGTGAAAACAAACATGGTAAATGATGATAAGTGGTCTGATGCCATAAGGGTCATTGGGAAATAGGATGCTGACATGGGTCCACCAGCCGCAACGCCAGGAACACCTATCAACGTGCATCACGAAAAGTGATAGACTTAGAATTCGAAGTCTACAAAGATATAGAGCATGAATTCCGACACATGTAGGGGTCAGTACATCAACCACGCTACTCGGATGAACCTGGAGGCAAATAGTTTCCATTTTGGAAGATATGATTTCCATCAGACCATCGCAAGTGGGTGATGCACATCTTCCCAAGTTATGAGTCTCAGTATGTCTCAGGGTTCATCCCAGCAGCGAACGGCAACCTCTCGAAAGTTGGGAAACGATGGACCATATGTTTTTTGACATTTTTTGACCTGTGTCGGAATCTGGCGAGATCTCGTGGTTGCAACCGACAACGAGACAGCCACATCAATTGCACGGTACACCAGATCCCCTGCAGGCTGAGGTTCACTTCTTGGATTTTTCTTTTTTTGTCGTTTGGATGGGTCAACAATGGTCAAAATGTAAGACCCAAAGACGCCTTCGATTTTGGATTTGTTGCCCAACGCCATTAGCGGAAATAGGACATGCTTTGTCGATCTTTGTCGGTTTAGTGCCATTTGGGTCCTTTGTGTGGTTCCATTGTGGTTCCTTGTCCAGGCAGGGGTGGTACTAGTATAGAGGCGCAATTAGCTTCCCTACTGTACAGTTTCCTGTGTGCAGTGAACACTCACAAAGAGGTTTCCTAAAATGGGAGGTACCCGAAATCATCCAATATATCAAACTTGTTTGTCTGAAACCCATGGTTTTGGGGGATCCTCCATTTTGAGAAATCCCCACAAGAGCTAACTGAGCTAACACTTTAAAAAAATGGCCCCAACTTGGCTGTCAAAGGCACAGCTGTCACGCGAGAAATGCCCCGAATCCAAGCATGGTAGAGAACGATCTGGGTTTATCCCTAGATGAGAGCTACCCCAAAATGGCTATTCTAATGTAGAAAGCAATATGGCGATACTGTACCCTATTTTCAGGCAGACCCATTTGAAGATTATGAAGGTGCTTAAGGTTTCGTGACTGCTGTGCTTCTGTGAGCACATCTCGTGCCTTTCTCAAGTGCCTTTGTATGAGCTCTAGGCGTTCCAGCAGCTGTTGCTGGGTCCAAGAAACTTTCAAAGGGCTCGTGGCCCGCCTGACTCAGCCACTGAGCAGCTAATTAGCCAATAGAGCTCGTCAGTCAATATCAGTCATATGTCCTTGGAAGTTGGTCTGCAAATTGACCTGCAATCTCGATGCCAGGCGTATTTCAATACATCACTAAGGGGTCCATTGTGAAAAAAAGTAAGGGGGGCCATTTTTTTTAGGAATTTTGTGTGTTTTTTTTTAGGAATTTTGTGTGTTTTTAGGTCTGTAGCTGCTTTGGCTTGTGGCTTCTTGGCTT
>BGPT01000096.1:61199-82461 GCA_003297045.1 Symbiodinium sp. clade C Y103
AACTGCTGCAAAAAGCAAGGAAAAGTGCCCCAGACGGAAAAACACACAAAATTCCCAAAAAAAAACACACAAAATTCCAAAAAAAAATCCGGGCCCCTTTAGTAAAGCCAGAACCAGGAAAAGTGATGAAGAGTCATGAAAAGGCATCATTGTCGTTTGCAGACCACAGAGTTCCGTTCAGGACACAAGCCGAAAAGAGGCCGCTGCGTGGCCGTAACTTCCAAGATTAAGGCTGCACATCGACAGCGCCTGTTTTTTTCAGACTTACTGTATCCTTTCATACCCCTCTTGCGCACTGACCAAGCCTCGCAAAAAAGTGTGAGCCGATTAGTGCGCTTCAAGTTCATCGCTTTTTCTATGCAGCCTCTCGTGGGCTTCCAGAACAAGCTGGGATTTGTGCCGCGGTTCGTGGCATTTGATGGCATCTCTCATTTCATTCAGACCTTCCAAGATGTCGGAACGTGTCAGATCGCAGCACCCTAGATTAGCCTCCTCAACTTTTTATAGCAGGACCAAGTTCCCTCATGAAGACTGGACTTTCAGGAAGCACTGAGCTTAGTGAGTCCCCACAGATCAGGATCATGATTCCTTGGCGACTGCCACCGAGGTTTTTGTCCAGGTACAACAAGTCCGTGCCCAGTCCCTAGAACAGACAGCTTGCTTGGATATTGCTTGGATATATAATTGGTTCAGGTTCATTTCCATCCAGGAGTCCAGGATGGAAATCTCGGGCTGGCCAACTGCGCACCTGTCTTTCTCCACACATTCGCACCCCCCAGGTGTAAGCGCTTATGTGCGCAGTTTGGAACCGCGTGGGACTGGATCAGCTGGATTAAAATTAACTGGTGGATAAAGCCTACTTACTATCTGTTGTATGGATATTGAAATCCAGTTGTACATATTCATAATCATTCATATATTAATAATTGATATATACTTATGAATATTATCATTGATTATTATCTATTTATATCTGTTGATATCCTACGCTTACACATATATATATATATATACGGATAAGGTACGCCATATATCTAATCTATATGTCTGGGGGCGCAGCCCATCACTCCAGATGACCTTCAGCCATCGAAGCTTCCAAGGCTCTACTCCACCGCCACCACTCCGCAGACTCTCGCCCACGAGGCGAAGAAAGGGCACATTGGATGCTACAGCTGGGGGCATGTGGTTGGTTGGCCTGTGCTTTTTGCCAATAAAGATCATATCATGATAATATCCATCCCTCCTGGGGGATTCTTGGAGTTTTTCAACATAAATCGGTTGATTTGCGATGTACGGGGTTTGGGTTTTAAACAAATTGTTGTTTTCGTCCACGTGTTCAAGGCTTTTTGTTTATAGTTTGAAGAGTCTCTTTCGACAGCAACTTTTCAAGCGAATGCGTCTCCATACTAGTCTTTTGTGTTTTTTTGCCAGTTGACTAAGCAGGTAAACAATCGACGCCGTTGCTTCCACGATATCTTATCCACATGGAAAAAACATCATACTCAGACCATCCATATGCTAACTTCCACAATATATTTTCAACGAGAACAAAGCAATATACTTCGCAACTTGAACCACACAGCCATACAGCATTGTTGGTATATATTCCTATTCAGATGTTTATATATATATATTATATAATATTCAGTTCACAAAATGAAATGCCGGACATTTTGCAACGTGTTTTCAATCTGCAGAAGAGACCATGAACAGCGTGACTTTAGAGACATGTTCTCTACATAAATTCAATCCGATATTCACAACATGGACCTACGCACACCATAGACAACGCATCATCAGCAATGTAAGCAACTCTTTCCGAACGTTAATACCACCCACCACCTACCACCCACCACCCGCCACCACCCACCACCACCGGCCACCACCCTGCACCACCCCCCACCACCCCCCACCACCCAAACAACATATTGACAACCAAACATCAACAACACAGCACATGTGCAGCATATGCTCAAACATGACATGATGTGTGCAAAAATGTGGAAAGCAAGTCAACTATTTCCAAGAAAAAAAGGTCCTGCCACCCCCGCGCAAGCATCAATAAACCGGGTGATTTGGAAGACCTTAAAACGAAGACGAATAGCACCAACATCCACCAACCAAGTGGTGTTTCAACATGTTTCAACATCTTTCATAATTCTTTCATCTAGAAGTGGGGTGATCCCAGCTGACATCACTTTTCCGGGGTCCAGGCCAACCCAGTCACGGCGCGAGGTGTACCTGCTCCCAGTGATGAACTGCGGTGGCTATTCCAAGAAGTTGGTCAAGGGCTCACCGCTGCGATTACGTAAAGACTGGTTCCAAACTATACGTGATCCCCTGTAAAACGGAGGATTTAACGATGTCCAATGATCTTCGAAAAACAATATATGCAATGCAATGGCTGTATGTCAGTGTTCCGAGCCAGCGTCTCGACAGAATGCTCATCGGACTTTGACTCGCATCAGGCTGCAACAGTGATGTGGATGAGCAGTGGCAGCACCAAGTCTGTCATTCATCAAGATGGGCAGGACCATTGGACCCTTTCATTTCGGCATCCCGAACTAGCGAATTGCTCTGAGTTCATACAAATCTACCCTGCGACCTTGCGCACCACTGCAGGTGAGGCAGAACTGTTTAAATTGTTTAAGTCAAAGGACACGCTTCCCGAAGAAGCTGAGTTGTTTCAAGCTTGGTTTCTGTCCAAATGACTGCATGAAATCTTCAATAGAGCCCGTCAGGACAACATCCACTGCCAGTTCGCTGGGCAGAAGGACCGAATCAGCAAATCCTGTTGAGGTTGCAGTGGCAAGGCCAGATTGAGGTGGAGGCGATTCGTTCGCAAGGTAAAAACCAAGCATGGTTTTGCTGGTTTCTCTGCCTCTCTTTTGTCCCTTCTTCAATCTTCTTGGAATGATGATTGGCTGATCATGACTGATCGCTGTTTCATAGGGGTGGGATAGACCAATATCCATCCTCCGCTCATACCCCGCTCTCAGATAATGAACACCATCAACTTCGGCACAGGTGCCCGAACCTAAAGCCGGGGTTGGCCGAACTCTGCCACTTGCTCCGCAGGATTGGATTCTTTGGGAGTCCTCCGCACCCCTGAAGAAGAGGATTTGGGCCAGCCGATGTGCAGCTATTTGCTTCTTGTTTCTCCAAGTGGCAATGGTGAAGTCAGAATCACAAGCTCCTCTCAGAGATTTGTGAACCCAAAATGTATCAAGATGTCACAACTGCTTGAATGTTTTGCTTGCTATGTATAGGTTTTGCTGTTTGCTAGTGGTATGCAGCTGAAGTAGATATGTCCATTCTTGTTTGTCCATGACCCCTACAGAAGGTGATTCGAAGATGGCACATTCGGTGCACCATTTCAAACACGATTCATAGTGAGGGACGGGTTGGCTTCAGCTTGCCACAACCAGCTTCACCCATTGGTTGGCGAGATTCCACCACAGCATATTGTGCGGAAAGCTCACACACACACACAGAGATTTTCTGTGTTTTCTGATGAGTGTATTGTGATTTTTTGATATCCTTTGTTCTTCAGGTCATAACCTCGCATAAACTCAGAAATCCACCCAGTCCCATGTGTTCAGTGCCAGGAGTATGGGTTGGGTCTTGGCAGAAGAGGAAGCGAAGAAGGATCGGAATCTGGGTTTTTGGGTGGGGCCACCACAAAACCGAGGGGTTCACGGTACAAAACAACTGGCTACATATGGTACAGGAACATCAAGAATAGATAATCATAGATGGTTGTATAACATGGCTTGACTGTATACAGTACAACCATTCATAGTTGGAACTTGGTGGTAATGTGGTATACGCCAATGATTGTGAGTGAGAGATGTCACCACCCGAAAAAAGTGGATGTGGGAGGCGGGAGGTGCAAGCAACAATGGTGGGGATATGTAAATATGTACAATGTTGTGCAAATTTTATCAACCTTCATCGGTTTATGAAGAGTTGTTGCTGGCACTGATCTCTGAGGGAATCGGCCAGTTGGTGGCATTCTGTATCCAGACAAAACCTGCTTAGTTTTGAAATTTGGCCAATGCATAATTCTGTATGAGGGGCCACAATGGCAGATGAATGGCGGAATCAGGATATTTGTTACGAAAGGTAGCTGGGTAGCTGTGGGCAGCCATTGGTCCAGGCAACCTGCAGGAGTTTGCTCCCCCAGTTGAACTCCCCTGCGAAGCTTCTTCGCACCGTTTGGGTGTTGTAGTCTTGCGGCTTGCGGTTTGTCAGCGACATGAGTGTGTATCCAGGCAAACTTGCAAGGTTGCCGGCATGTTTGTTGCCCTTGTTTTTTTGGCTGGTTCAGCTGTTGTGCGGCATAGTTTGTTTTATTTTTTTGAAAAAATGCGTGTCAAATTAGAGGGACAGATCGACCAATGCATTTTGCAGCCTCTGGAGCTTGGCTCAAGTCAATTTCAGATTATTGAACTTCCTATACATGAGCCTTGTTTTGTGATGTCTTGTGTATGGCTGAAGTGTGTGTTGATGCTGCAGTCATGGCATGCCGTCTCAGGGCATGGGCGCGTCGTGTACGAAGTGTGGATGGTCTTGTGGCTGGTTAAGTTCTTGCAAGTGCATGGTTTTTTTTGTTCTTCTTGTCCAAGCAGGAATGCAGATAATATGCAGATCCACGAGTGTGTTTTTGTGAGGTCGGACGGGCCACATGAGTTTGGGTTTGGCTTCCTTGCCCTGTGCTTTGTTGCGTGCCCAGCCTTAGATGCAGATTGACGGATGCACCTCGTTGCACTCCCAAACGTTGTCCCCCATTCGATCCGATTCTAACGTTTATCGTGCTATCACATGCGATCTCAAATCGTGCCTGCGACATCAGACAACCGCCTGCGCGTTCACACCTGAGCAAATGCTTTGCAGGATCCAGCCTTCCAAGATGCGAATCTTGTCTGAACAATGACAGACAAGGTCACAGGGGTTGGCCTGAAATGTCCTGGTGGGTCAACGTCTGGAATAAGGAGACTACTTACGATAAATGATCCCAAGTAGGGTACATACCCAATAGACTGCATCCAAGACTCATCCAAGCATATCCAAGCAGCATGAAACAGCTCACAGGTTCTGGCTGGGGAATGTTGGCACTAGGAAAGCCCTGGTTTTTTCTGACCAAGGTATGGACAATACGCCGGAAAGGTGGATGTGGACAACGCGTCTTGGCCCAAAGTGCGTTCAGTATGAAGACCAATAGCCAGTCAGTCTGGTTCGTGGGGGAATGCAAGTAATATATATATATATACATATAGTAGTTCATATGGGCGCCAGTTGGCGTGTGATTCTTGGAGATAGGCAGTTTTGTGATGACAGTTGTACACACATTTGTGACACGCAGCATATGAAAAGTGCCGAATCCAAGAGCAAATTTTGATTTGTATTTGCGCATGACACCTATTTCCAACTGCCTTCACACGATTCTTGCAACGAACTGCCTCCCCAACTTGCCAAACTTGCCACACTCAGATTGGTTAATGCTCTTCAGCAATCCAGCATTAAAATAGGACACCAACGGAAAATCCACATCCAAAAGCCATCAATCATTAGACAAAATTTTAAAAAAGACACGAACCACGGGCTGCAGCTTGAATACACAACAAGTCGCAAGTTTTCATTTTTTTATACATGTCTACTCCATCAGTGTAATCAATTCCAAACATATCTCATATTTGTAAAAAATCCACCTCACGGACCTAAACATGTCCGGCAGGTGGATCTGGATTCCTTTCCTGGCTGGGACTCCTTAAGGCAGGGCCAGGATGATCATCTTATGAGTTTATGATGTTAAAAATGAATATATTCTGTGATGTTTTTGGAAGTTTCCAAATTCTATCTACTACAGGATGATCAGGATGACTGTACACAATTCATTACAAGTATATACATATCGGTATCTATTTGGCATAAAAAGTGCGTATGGGTCAGACCTCGGCTGCCCTGAAGATGGATGGTAGATACTGACACAATGACCAAAACAAGTGGCCAAGTGAATGACTGATCCGTGGAACAACAACCAATTTAGTATAAATACTTGACATGAAGCATGATTAGATGAAGCTCCATCATGCTCCAACCAAGAATGTTGCTGACTTGTCGAAAGTCTACAGAACCTGATTTTGCCATCTGCTCGGACTGACTTCGGCTCAAACACTTGTTTGATATTGTTTAATGACATAAGTAAGTGGTCAGTGATCTGCACTATGGTAGGTTGACAATGGTTGACATTTCACTATCATCAAAGATGTCATGTACAGTCTGGTTCTAGAATGTGAGCCAATGTGGACTTGACAAAGCAAGATGCCGCAAGGAAGTGCCCAGAGAGTGAGCTTTCCAGTAGGTCCAGTTCAATCCAAGAAAAATAGACGACTCATGAAGATTATCGTTATTGATTGCCATTTCAGAGAATCTACCACACAGGGGGCTAAAACCGATGTGGCAACAAACGAAGCGCCATGGCACCTTGCGAGGTTGCAAGATGTTGGAGTATCCTGCCAATTCCGCAGGAGATTTATTTCGTTTGCTTCCGTTTGAAGGCTACATGAGTGTGCTTTCTTTCCTTCCAGTGACCTGTCTTGCTGCCGCTGCTCGCGTCTCCAGGGGATGGCGGTTTGCAGTCAGGTGCAGAGGTGCCCATGATCTGTCCATCACCTGCACGACTACGAGCCAGCTGAAGGAATTCCTGGAATTGCTGTTTGTTCCGAACTTGGGAGTATCCAGCATTTCCTGTGACATTGGTGACATAGCTGGACTGGAAGCAGGTGATGATGGTGATGATGGTGATGCATCCACCTTGTGGGCCACCTTGTGGAGGTGCTTGGACGAGCGCCAATGTCCGCAGATATTTCACGTGACGTGGAGGTGCAAATCCTTCGACGGTCATGCTTATCAGTCCACACACATTCTCCGCTCGTTTTTCCCGAACCTCAAGTCCCTGAAAGTTGACTTTGCAGTTCATCCCCTGGACAAAATCAGGTTGCCTGGGCACAGCACGTTGTTTCATTTGTCACTTGGATTGCCTCAGTATTTTTCACATTTGTAGGAATATAGGAGGTCCGCAACCGTTGAATATCGTTTCAAAGGTTTGTGTGTGTGTGTACTGTGCATGCTTCTTCCTTTTGGATCCTTTTATGTAGTGACTAGGTCGTGTTCCAACACAGTCCTGGCTGAGGTCCGTGGTGAATTCAGGAAGCTCAAGGAGAAAGTTGGTCACTGACCTTCACGGAGTTCACTGGACCGGCCACGATTTGCCCGTATGCTTGAGATCATTGTCTTTGGAGGGTGTGAGCTTTGCACATGCGGAAAGAGGTAACGTGAACTTCCTCTACTTCCTCCAAAACTGTCCGAATCTCCAATCTCTCCGCCTGGACGTTCACGACGGCTGGTGGAAGAAGTGTGGATCCAGGTTCAGGCGTGGCATAGTGGGATGGATCAAATCAAGGCCAGAAATCACCCATTTCTACATGAAGCAGCTGAGCCAAGCTCGTCACTTGGAGATTCAGGAGCTGCTGAGGGAGCGGAGAGAGCGGCTTTCGGATCCACGCTCCTCACGGAGAATCCGTCTTCGGATCATTGATGAGTGAACATCTTCCGGGAGACTCGAGTAAAGCTATGCACAGAAGATTTGTTGTACCAGGACTCCAGATGGTTTTGATGTCAGGTCACAATGTGTGGGCATTGGGGGTAGCATTCTGATCTGCTGCATTTCCTTGCAGACGGGGTGGGGTCGACGCGAAATCCGACAGGTGGGTTGTCAGCGACATTTACTGCAAGGAGTTGTGGCAGATCAAAAATCCTTGCAGATCCGTGCAGCGAGTTCTGGATAGTTCTGGTGTGTCACGATTCATAAGAAAAGGCCTTTTTAAGATGTGTTTCTTAAAACATTTTGCCAATAGATCAACCTCATCAAAAGCATGTGTCGATGATGAACCACCCCAAGGTCTGAGAGCTAGAATTGATAGAATTAAGCGATGATTATCCGTTAGGTTCGAATACTGTATTGCCATTTCATTTATTGTCGATGCATTCCGACGCCATATGGCCGCCATATGTCAGAATTGATAGATTTGATGGCTTTCAAGGCGGTTTAAACCGTCAACAAGATGCCCCTACCATCCCCAATCAAAGGAGGGAGTTCGTCAGGTGGTGGAACATGACCATGGCGGCCGGGGACTGCGCCTTCATTCCCAGGCAATGGCCAGCTTCCAAGCACTGGGGATGTAACTCGCTGTTCGGAATAGTGATCAATGTGATCCATGGTCTGCATGAGCAATGCTCACAATGCTCGTTGGGACAAGAGTATTGGTTGCCCGAAGGGCTGTAAAAGAAGAACATGAAGAACTTCAGGCGCAAATCACCATGCTCAGTGACCAGCAATTCCAAGTGTGATTCCAAAATTTATGGATGATTTTCCCATGTATATAACTTTTATTTATAAGGGATCTTCATGGATCTTCCATTGCCACGTTTGATTACCAGAGGGTACATGTGATGTAGCCGCAGTATGCCACAGTGCTTGTCGTAGCCCAGGTTTCACTTTGTCCAGTCCCCTCCAGTGCGGAGCATCAGCCGCAGCCTCATCTGCGGAAGATCCTACTTGGAGGATCATCCACTTTGTAAGTGGTTAAGAGCCATGGTTAGAAGAAAGTCCCTCAACTGGGGTTATCCCAAGTATAAGAGTGTTATAAACCCAGATACGAACCAGTTACTAAGTGGAATGATCCTCGAAGTATCAAGTTTAAGCTCATGGTGGCCCTTTTGCCCATCTTCACACTTTGTCGAGTGACCCCTCAGTTCTTCGAGTCTTCGTTTGGAATAGCAGTTCAGACCGACAAAGCCATGCAGATGTGTTGTTTTTTACTAGGCTCAACTATCGCATCGTTGTTGTTGACCTTGTTATGTGCAGCTGTTTATCACAGCTCATCAACACCCTACCACGATGCCAGTAAATGCCAGTATATCAACGACCCTAGGATCATCAACATTGTTGGGGCTCAACGGCACCCCTACTAATCATTTGCAATTTGGAGAAGCAACCTCTCTGGCCGACGCTGAAATATGATGGTTCGTAAGGAAACCCTCCCAATCGCCCAAACGTAGTTTATTTCGTTCTTGTGAATTACGATGAATTACCGGTAATCAAACGTGGCAATCAAAACCCCACATTTATGAATTTATACATAGATGAATTTACCATGAAAACCTCCAGTTATATATTTATACACCACCAAAAAAATCCGTCCATTTATATGGAATTTCCCATTGCACGTTTGACTACCTGAGGATACAGTCGTTTGATGCGCTTGGCGCCGATCCCCGTTTCACCAGAGGACAACCCGAGGTGTGACCGTTGTGACCATCCCTAGGCATCCACGTCTGGTTCCACGGCGAGAAGTTTGACCCCAGAGGCTGCGAGGCCGGGTCAGTTTCATGCGTGCAGATTGGTAGCTTCCCCGAAAAAGTAGACTTCCTGACCGGTTCAATGAGGAGTTCATACCAATAATAAAGTCAATACCTGCGATATCTAGTTCAAACTAAAGATAGCCGAAAACAAATCCGTTCATTCCATATTGTAATTCCAACAACTGTGAGAGATAGGACCAAATTTCATCCACTAGCAAGGGGATATTGACCAACAAAAGCATCAAAAACTAGCAATGGAAGAGTCGTCAAGGACCAAGCTCCATAGATGATGACAACTGTGGGAGGCTCCATAGATGATGGCATCAAGACGAGCTTGGACTTGATATGAATTGATCATGATTCATCAACACAAATGGGAAATAAGACCAGGGGTGTTGGACTCTTCTCAAGGCTTGTTCCTCAAGTGGATGGATTCTAGCTATACAATCACAGCCCAGTCCAATCTCTCCAGGCGCTGAAAGCTAAGGGCTTTGATACATCGGAGTTCTTGCTCAGGAGAGCGGACGAACGGGGGAACTGAGTGGAACTGCCTCAACAAATGGGAATGGGTGAAGATTTGAGACCCACGGGACCCCAATCCTATGTTGGTCAGGTTGTGTCGGAATTAGTATCACGCGTACCCAATTTTGCCCCCCCAGGTTTGACACAGATCCAAACCATAACTTGGTTCGCTTGCTCTCTTGGCAAGTTGATGTCGATTGGCGAGCAGCACTGGAATGCTTGGGTAGGTTGAACCTGGGTCTATTTTCGTGGCGAACTAATTGAGGCTTCAACGTTGTCTCAAAATTCTATCTATACATATTGTGCGTATAAATAGATATGATATATATAATTATATATATATATATGTGTGTGTGTGTGTGATGTGTGTTATGTGTGTGTAATTATATACTATTATATAGCTATATCTGCCGCCGTTCACTGTTCGGCTCCCCGGGCCTCCCGGAGCGCCAATGATCCAGGATAGGTGACTGCACCTTTGGCTATGAGCAGGGCAAGAAAGGCTCAGGCAGGGAGACAGACAGCAAGGTGTTCACTGCAGTTGGGGAGTTGGTCCATGGTTTTTGCCACTGGAAAGATTGGAAACTTGTGGCAAGCTCATGGGACACGAAGCTTCAAGGAAGATGCAAATGCCAAAAGGAAAGTGCAAGCAGCACCAAATCCTTTCGACGCAGCTCATGGCACAGCCAGGAACAAAGTGCAAATTACCAAAGAAGTCACTTGGTCGATTTCCCGCCCCGGGCGTTTTAGAACATTTGTGAATATTTTATGAGATCCAGCCATTTCTAGTCTGGGAGGGCAATTTCAGTTCTCAGCCGGGTATGGGTGAAATTTATCAACCTCCAAACATGAATGGTCTAATCATGAAAAGTAAGATCTGACTAGAATGATGGCAAATATTGTTCAATTTTGTGGTATTCCTCTAACCTATATAAACCCAGCAGCAGTTTTTGGCTATTCTGTCATGTCCAGTAGGACAGCACTGAGTGGTCAGCAACTCAGGGAAGATGCTTCGGAGCTTTAGCTACAGCCAAAGAGACAAAAGCGGCCGTTCGAAGCTTGCACCAGGGTTTGGAAAATGCATCAACATTTCCCATATTACAGGGATGTTAGATAGTATATTGGATAGATATATCATGATATATCACCCTAAGATGGTTGTTTGTAGTGGTCCCCCAATGGTTGGGTGGCGTTTGATAGGGACCTGTCGCCACCAGTACTGAGATGACAGGTTCTGCCATTGAATGGCGTTGCATCACGTGATTTGATCATGGGCATGGCAGCGGCAACCACCCAGTGTCCACATGTTGCCCCTGCAGGAGCACATGGCACGCTTGGCCGTGGGATCTTTGAAAGAGGCCAAGGGTGCTTGACCTTTTGGGGGTCAGCCACTCTCTTACCACCATTTCAGGTGATGATGTTTACACCCTCAAAATTTGGAAATAGAAAGACATGGGGATCATGTGGAGAGGATGTGCCGAAAGGCACCCTATCTGAACCATGGCCGGGTCCTGGCCCTCCGGCTGTCTCCATGGAGGCTGGTAAACGTGGTATCATCGTTGGAGGTTGGGCCGAGCTGTCTGAAGAGCCACTGCCTCTGGAAGTTGCCATGCGATTCGATGGTCATCACGAATCATATCATCGAGAATTATGGTATTAACAGCATGAATAAGTGGTGATGATGATGATCATCATGATGATCATCATGATCACAATCATAATGGTATGATGGTATGATGGTAATAGTGATTTTGATAAGAATTGTATATATATATATATATATTTGATACGAGAAATAGTGATAAACATGTGTCAGTGAGCATCATCAGCTTTCTGAGGTCGCTGGGTGGTGCTGATGCTGAGGATCTGAAGGTGCCAGAGCAACTGCTTGGGCTGGTCGCCTGGGTTTGTCTACCCAAAGCAAGGGGGTGCCCCAAGCAGCAACCAATGGAATCATGATTGCTATTGCATAACTATACCCCCAAGAAACCAAATGTTTTTCATGGATCCAAGCGTATCCCACTATGCCCAGTTTTCTGGACGCACTCACCGGCACTCACCCTGGCAAGGAATACAGCAGAAACAACATCCTTTTCCTCAAGGCCGGGGACCGTCACAGCCTTCGTCAAACATCACTGGCACATCATGGCCAGTCCGCTCCCCACGAGTGGCTCTTCCCACAATGTGCTTGTACGGGTGCCCAGGTTTCACATGCCAGTGGGTATGTGCCCCTAGGCCCCTAGGTTAGTGGATTGTGCCTGCTGTGTTGCTTCTGATGAGATTTTGGCATTAGGTCCCACATGGTCCCACTCAGCCAAAGGCCCACCCCAAATTTCGAGGGACGGCAGTTTTGCCCCGACCTGGTGCGCCAACTTTAGGCTGTGTGCATCATGGTGGCATCGGCACGGCGCAGGCATTACCATGCTGTCTTGGATTTCGCAGCCGATGAGCCTATCACTTCCATGTTCCCAGATGTGACTTAAGACGCTTAAGATCATTAGAGCCGGCAGACTTTCATGTTCCCCATTTGAAAGGCTTGTCCCCGATGAAGTCTCCAACCAGAATCCAACCCTTCAACATAGTGTTAGAATGCCATTGCATCCTCCCCTTATTCCTCAGCCATGGATGCATTGGCTTTCAACTCTTTAGATCCATTTATGAGCCGATGGTTTGTTAATTTGGGAGGTTTGGGCATGTCCCGGAACGGTAGTTGAAATGGCTCTTGGTTTGAAAAAAGTACCGGCTTGTGGACAGATTCTGGGCCCATGTGTTTGGACATGTCCGTGTATGTTTGTTTCGAGGCTTCATTGAGTGCTGGGGTGCCAACCGTGGTCACTCCGGTGTTTGCAGACCAGGCCAGGGTTGATGACATGTTGCATGACAAAAATATGTATGTTGCCAACATCTACCGCCAAGAATGGGAACTTAATGGGATTTAATATGAAAACTGGGAATTGAATCTATAGAATAGAAATTAGGATTTAGTAAGTTTTAACCAACAAAAGTGGGAATGTAACCACCCAAAATGGTGGTATAATGGGATCTCATCGACTTGAACCAGTTCTCACCCAGCATATCTGATCAATTGGATGTTTGGGCCTCCGATATTGGAACACACCCATTTTGTTGGGACTCGATATCTCCACAAGTTCCATCGCATTTGCCATGATGATCCAACCATGCTTTTCAAGCACGTTGAAGCACCGACCAGTTGAATTCGTATGGATTAGTCATACCACAAAATTGTGACTTGTAGTGGAAATGCTCAGGTTTTGGTTAATTCCAACTAGGTTTAAATATTTCAAACTTTCAGACTAGGAAAGAGCCCAAGGGCCCTCCAGAACCCTCCCCCCGGCATAGAAAGACATTGCGAAGAAGCTGTCGAGAGATGGGCTGGGACTCCATGGGACCGGGAGTTGGGCGGTTGGGCTGACGGACCAAGAAAACAGCGTGTAGTCACTAGCAAAAGATAGACATTGTGACATGGTCATGGTCTTCATTCATATCATTCATGATCAATATCATGATCAACATTCATGATCAATATCATGATCAATATTCATGATCAATATCATGATCAATATTCATGATCAATATCATGATAATTATATACATTGTATCTGATCATTTCATGATTTGAGATTAATGTGGCAAACCCCCCAGTAATGAACCTACCATTTGGGGATGATTTTCTTCCAGCCCCCGAGGCACGGTGAGGGTACTGTGCACCTCTCCCAGCTCTCCGCGAAAGAACTTGGAGCAGCTTGGCCTTTGATCCTGGCGCGATAAGTCAGTGGCATGGGAACTTATGCAGAAAGTAGCATCAAGGTGACTGATCGATATATGATATATAGATTATACACATATAATTATACATGTATATATATATATATGTGTCATACGTTTTTACAATACAATATAAAGATTATTCAAGATTATTTGCGCATATATATATATATATATTGTGCGTGTGCGTAGGGATGTGTAAATACCAAGTGTTAGTCAGTGTTATTTGTTGGTGATGTTTGAGTAAGAAGGGATCACTACCTTTCAGATTGGTTGAAAGGTTGTTCTATTCGTTGCCATTTCAGTGCGCGACTTCATCTCTTTCACAGGCGAAGATCAAGAGGTGTTGCGAGGCGCTGGTCGCATGCGGTTGATAGGTGGGTAAACCTTTGTTTTGCAGGCTAATTGGTTCTTTGCCCAGACATGGATGAACAGTGATGAATAGTGATGAATAATGATGAATCTTAACTCCTGCATTCCAGAAAATTGGTGGGACACACATTGGTTTTTTCATCGATTTGGATGGATGCCCATGATGCCATGTCTGAGAGATTCATGGGCCAGTCGTGTGAAGGATCCGAAAATCCTGGAAAACTGCAAGAAGCTCGCAGAGGTCATGCAGAAGGAGAAGATCAACGCACATTTTGCGGCCACGTGCTTCGTTTGGCTGCCATATCTTTCACCACAAATTTGTGACCCACCAGGGTGGGTAAATATATATATATATATATATGCTAGCCACCCCCAAAAAACCTCCCACTTTCACATTTTGACTGGTATTTACAGTATTTTTGGTTGTTTGGTAGCAAGAAAAGTAACCAGTAACCCTATATTTTGAAGTGGTTTTCAGGATTTGCACATTTGACTCTGATGATGTTGGAGACGATATGTGTAGATAGATCCGAGGCTATTTTATGCTGGTATGTGCAGTGTTTTTGAATATGCTATTGTGATCTTAGCAGATGGCTATATATAGTTCAGTCATTACAAAAAGTGGCCACGGCCCTGTGGTGAAATGCAAAATTTCAGTTTTTACTGTTTTTGTTTGTTGCTTTTGACTATATATGAGATTCTGGAATTTCAGATCATTGTAACATTGTGAGCATTTCACATTGAGGAGGTGTAAGATAATATCTATAGATACCATGCTAGATTTTGCTGGTATTTGCAATATTTGTGCCCAGCAAGGGTTCTACTTCATAGTAATGCTTATTTGTATTGTTGCATGCTCCTTTTCTGTGCCATGTTATATACCTTTACTATACCTTTAAATATGATTTTATTGGCCATGTTCTTGCCTTTCACATACCTTTAGGATACCTTTAATATACCTTTGATATACCTTTTAAATGCCATTTGATACACCGGTAATTTACCTTTGATATATTATTTGATTTACCTTTAGTATACCATTTGATATTCCAAGAATCTACCTTTGATGTATCGTATACCTGGCCCTGAAAATACCCTTTAGTATACCCTGAAGATACCTTCAACACATATAACTTTAATATAACATTTATTATACCTTTAGTACACCATTTAACAAAACAAGAGAATACCTTGAATATATATATATATATGGAGGAATGTTCATGCCGTGGTGTGAGGCTCAATGGGTTTAGCATCGTACCTCTAGAGCCCCCACTTGCAAGAAAAGAGTGCCAGTGTACCGGCGGCGAAAGGCATCGAAACAAACAGAATGAACATATATGTATACACATATATTTCAATGTACCTGTACCATACCTTTAACATATCTTTAGTATCCTTTGATACTCCTTTTGAAATGTGTTTGATGTATACTTGTATATACACAATGTCATGTACTTTTAGTATATCATTTGAGAACTATTTGCAATATACCATTAGCGTATTGCACAGACACAACCGTGACCTGGTTCTTTCAAAAATACTACATACATTGGAGGACTCTATTTAATAGTCATGCTATGGAATGCGTCTTTGCATTATTGCATGCTTTTCAATCAAATGGTTCACCCCCTTGTGAACGGAGCTTTGCCCATACGTGCACCAACATTTCTTTAAAGGAATACCACAATGGTTTTAAATGGGTACTCAAAGGATTCTATTCTCAAATAATGCTCTCCTCCTTCCATAGATTCCTTTGCCTCTTGACAAGAACTTTGCAAAACTGTAAGTTTCTTTGTAAATAACTTGGCATTCCTTTTAAAGAAATGGTGCGCTACTTTGTAACTTTGCACAGCTGCAATTCTCTTTGAACATAACCCTATATTCCTTGCAAAGAAGTGCTGCACTCCTTTATATAAGGGGTTTGTACAAAATGATGCCACTTTATGCAAGGAATGTCATCTTTATAAATATTTCTGCGTAAGGCATATAGTGGAGGATCTTGCTTTGAAAAACAACCTCAAAGTCCATGCTGAAACTGATTTGCTTATTCTATTTTCAAGTCCTGGTTGTGGTGCATTTCTTCCCATGGTCTTAAGTAACCTCCTGGGTGATGAACCAATCTGCACATCATATGCCCAAAACTTTGCAAACTTTGCAAGGCCTCCTGGAAAAACATTTGGATCCCTCCAGACTTCCCTCATCAAGACTTAGGGCTTAGGGTCCAAAAAGTTTTTCTCACATTCTTGAATCAGAAGAGAAAACAAAACCCAAAAAACAAAAAACAAACAGAATCCCTGACTGAAGTCAAAAGTTTTGGTTTGTTGGTTTTCCTTGAGTCTTTTTGTTTTTTTTTTTTGGTTTTCTTGATTTTTGCAGGTAAAAGTTTTTTTTTGCATCAAAACCTTTACAGTATGACATACTAGCTCAACATTAGTATGAATTATGCTTAAGACATAGTCTGAAAGGAAGAAGAACTAAGAGGTCCTAGGACCTCCTTGGAACCAAGAAGCAAGAACCACGATGCCCCCAAAACTTTCTGTGCAATCTTGGTTCTTGGTTCCAGTAAGGTCCTAGGACCTCCTAGGACCTCTTGATGCCAGAACCATCATGTCTCACGAGTTTGTCTGTATCCATGGTTATATGTATATATTTATATATCGTACTCCCCCTCGGCCCCCTCGGAACTATTTCCAAATTTACTTTAAAATGCGTTAAAAAATATATCCCTCAAAATATGCAAAAAACACCGTAAATACTAGTAAAAATAGAAAAAACCTACGCCATACATTTGTATATTTCTTCGGAGTATGACGATAATACCTACCAAAAACACGTATTGCATGTGGGAGTGCAGGAACAGTTGTAAGAAAATTCCACTAGCAGATGAGTTCCAGAATAAAATGCTCATTTCTGGAGTCACAAGTTCCGTTTTACCCTTGGTTGGAAATGTAACCCATAAGTTGCGGGGGGCCCATCATTGAATCACACATGCCACAATCCCAGGAGGACGGCACAAAAACCGCAATCGAGTTCATTGAGAAGTTCAAGAAAGAGGTCCACGCTATGCGTCTTTGGGATGTCTCTTGTGTGTGTGTGTGCTCCGATGCGTTCTGTGATTGATCCAGACTCTTCTTTGGCTTTCTTGAAGTGTTTGCATGATGCAGCTGCAAGAGACGTGATCAAGACCATCTAGATATTTACCTCACATATTCGTGAAATCTTGTGACACTGTGGGGTTGTTAGGTAGGGCAAGGGATTGGTAATACGTTCGTCCCATAATTGGATATCTTTTGGATGATGGTCTTTGACTACCATTTTGTGGCCGTTGAAAATTTCCAGCCTGGTGGCCCAGGTGGATGATGGAGCCTGGAAGAAAAAGAGGGATGCTTTGGAACAAAGGCACAGCGAAGCGCAGCGGAAGTGTCCAAAAACTGGCCCCACCAGACTCCTGAAGATTCCCATGAAATCTGGCCATTTCGCCAACTACTCATCTCTTCAAAGTTGGGCCAGGCTCAAAGTAGCACACAACAAGTTCAAGAAGCTGCTGGAGCCCTCACAGGTACGGAGGTTGTGGGACATCTGTACCAAACTGTGCTGGGCAGTTTGAACATCGACATTCATACTTTTACCATCTCAAAAAACATCAAAAAACTTGGATTTCGAATGATTTCGATATATTTTGATGATGTTCCCAAATGGCGCGAATTCTTAAGGACGAGTGTCTCAACCACCCAATCAGCTTCATCTCGGAATGCAGTGACCAGCGTGGCCCCACAAGCTTCAGCTTTTGGACCACCACACAGGTTTGTAGACCTTTGGGCGGTCAGACAATGGCTACCGGCCGTCAAAAAAGGAGATGATGATAGGGAAGAAAGTGTCAAACCATTTCATACCATTTCGGATTCACAGAACTTGTTCAAGGGAAAATCTACAGGAACGTTTCAATACTTGGACGGTAAATCAACGGGTTCCAACAGATTTCTCCTTACTGCAACTGGCGTTTCCCTGCAGATGTTTGCCAAGTGGAGCATGGATCTGGCTGAGAAGTACCCACCCATGAAGGCCAGGAGCAGACTTGAACCATGTCCTCAGTTTCGATTATGAACCGTTTAGGTATCCCATCCTATATCCACTGGTTTGGGGGGCACAATTCGGATTCAAGACCAAAGAAGCATTCCTTGCACATCCTTTCACCCAACCCTAAATAGCCTCATCGAAAGCCTAGGTTTAGTATTGGAACATTTTGGGGTCCCAACAGCCAGGCCTATACGAGCGATCAGATAGACAAGTACGGCAAGATGGTGGACATTTTCATGAAGAAGAAGCTTTGGTGCTCCAGCCCATCTTGGATGGCAATATATATATATATATATGAATATATGATATATGATTGCATGTGTGTATAGAAAGAAGATGAAAGACGTGTGTCTGATTATATATATATATATATGTTTTGGCTGATTTTGTGGTTTTGCCATAGTTTTGCCATAGTTTTGCCATGGTTTTGCCATGGATTACCTGTAAATCCATGGAAGATAAGGAAAGGTGCCAGGAAGAAAAAAAAGCCACGGCAGGTACGTGAAGTCCTCCGGTGGCTGCCTGGCCCGAAAAGGGGAGGCCAGGAAGCATCCATTGGGTGTTGATCATATGTTGACATATTTGTTTATCTAAATTCAGGTTGATCTTGATAAAATATGATATACTTACTTTGATTATGCGTTTTTTAAATCATGGTTGATGCAGGTTGATGGTCCGAAATACGTTCATCCTTAGATGTTGGATGATGATGCCCAAGTTGTTCTCCTTCGTGGTGTCATTTTTTGAAGGTCCATCCCCAAAAATATGATGAGCGCTGAACATGCCAATTGACTAGTTGGTAGTGTTCCAAGTCTTCAGAGATAGGCTTCAAAGATGCTACCGAGAATCACAGAGGCATAGTGGGATGCCATGGGGCAATCCCGATGACAAACCAGGCGAAATATTGCCATGCAGATCCACTTGGATCCATTTGGATCTATAGTTCCAAGGAAGGAATTTGGGAAAGGCTTGAGTTTGCAATTGGGTTTGCCAAATGACATGAGCGCACCTTTCCAAAGCATTGGCACTTGGGAAAGGCCACTGAATTTCACATAATTTCACCACCTTTTTTGGCTTGAAACAGTCCCACCAGAAGGCGCTGAAGTCGGATGAGTGCGGCCGATTCAAGGAGACGACAGGGCTCAGTGAGGGGCCATGAGGACCATGATATGACGCACTCTTTGAGCCAGGAAGTAGAGCACTTGAAGCATTTTCAGATCATCATATCATATTTTTGAGTAAATTTATTTGATTACTATGAACAGTACATACATACATTATATATATATATATGTACTGTATCTATTATGTATAGAAAAGATCGATTTGAGATAATTTCAACGGTAAAAATTAGGATGTGTTACTGTAGCTGCTGGAAAGTGAAGTGACCACCTAGATGCTGATTCGAGTTGGCTGAAGGAGTTTGCGGTGCTGGAGGACTCGGGAGGGGATGGCTGTGTAAGATGGATTTTCACAGATTGACTAGAGATATCTTATATCATTCTATATCGAAGTCAAAGGAATAGAATCAGGTTGATGTATTCTCTTTGCACATGCAGAAATATATATCACTACTATAGGTATATAATATAATTCTGTATGTATTGTACGCTTTTTTGTATTTTTCGGCAGGCACTCCAGCGATCAAATGCATTGGTGTTGGGTATCAAACCAGCGCACATCGAGATAAACCCACGAAATCCGCCAAATAGTTGATGGCCGTTTTCTTCGAGGTGTTTCAGGGGGTTTTCTGGGCCCTGTATCTCCACTTCCAGGTGTGCGCCAGCCTTGTCTTGTTAGGAGATTGGCGCCAACAAAACTGGCAGCAGACTCCATGTGAAGAGGTTGAAAGGCATTGGCGGGGGCGCTCAGTTGTGTTGAAGATGACGGGCTTTCTCGATCGCAGAGATGTTGATGGATGGTGTAGATTTCGATGGTGACAGCTGGCTACTACTAAGAGTTGGTTGGGGATTGATTGAGGATATGGGGCCCCATTTGCAAGCAGCCTCTTCCCCTCGATGACATGTCGGCTGGGTGGTTTCTTTCTGTCTCCGAAATGAGAGGTTTCAGCCCTTCCGAAGTGAAATGATATATGATGAGCAATGATGAGCTGTGATGATACATGATGATATGAAATGAAATGAAATGATATGATATGATATTATATGATATTTGATGAGTTATGATTGTATATGATCAGTTCTGATGATTTATGATTTATGATGATGCATGATGATACCTGAGGAGTTATGATGATTTATGATGATGTCTGTTAATATATTATGATGAGTTATCAAAGGAAGTTGGGAAGCAATCTTCCGAGTTACGGACAAATAGAATTTGATTAGCAATTCACTTGATTAGCACTTCACTTGATTAGCAATTCACTNTCAAAGGAAGTTGGGAAGCAATCTTCCGAGTTACGGACAAATAGAATTTGATTAGCAATTCACTTGATTAGCACTTCACTTGATTAGCAATTCACTTGATTAGCAATTCACTTGATTGGCAATTCACTTGATTGGCAATTCACTTGATTAGCAATTCACTTGATTAGCACTTCACTTGATTAGCACTTCACTTGATTAGCAATGCACTTGATTAGCAATGCATTTGATTAGCAATTCACTTGATTAGCAATTCACTTGATTAGCAATTCACTTGATTAGCAATTCACTTGATTAGCAATTCACTTGATTAGCAATTCACTTGATTAGCAATTCACTTGATTAGCAATTCACTTCATTAGCAATGCACTTGATTCGCAATTCACTTGATTAGCAATTCACTTGATTAGCAATTCACTTGATTAGCAATTCACTTGATTAGCAATTCACTTCATTAGCAATTCACTAGATTAGCAATTCACTACAATAACAATTCACCACAATAACACTTCACCGCAATAACACTTCAACACAATAACACTTCACCACAATAACACTTCACCACAATAATAGTGATGACCTAGAGTAGTGATGACCTAGAGTAGTGGTGACCTAGAGTAGTGATGACCTAGAGAAGGGAGGACCTAGAGTAGTGATGACCTAGAGTAGCGATGACCTAGAGTAGTGGT
>BGPT01000096.1:89648-104648 GCA_003297045.1 Symbiodinium sp. clade C Y103
ACGGGCCTGGCTCACGCACGGTGCAAGCAAGTTCTATAGATGAAAAAGGTCTTATAGTATATCCAAAAGGCAACTTCCGCCCCGCCTCGTGCGGGAACTCCTGGTATTGTACATATATATATATATATGTACAAATGTATGTATATATGTATATATATATTATATATATATATATGTATATATATATTCTATGTGTATATATATATATATAATATGATATAGATTACATATGTGTATATTATTTCCAAGTCGAAATCTACCGTCGCAAATACATAGCGGCTATCCAGTTGGCAAGGTCCGATGCCCTTGACTTCCTGGAGAGTGAAGACGCTTTGCCATCCAACGTGATCGTGCGAACCTTCGTGCCGTAACGCGGCTTAAACGTGGTTTCAATGCGGTTCGGTGGTTGAAAAATGGTGATACCAATGGTGGGTGAACCCACAAAAATTGGATTTTTGGGATTCTAATCACCATCTATGTTTTCACATCGACAAGTGCGAGTGATCTAAATGATGCATGCAAATAATGCATTGGTAGTTATGGATGGTACCATTCGTTCAATTCTGATCAATCTTGCGCGTGTTTTTTCAACCTCTCTGAACAACTTGGAAGCACTGTTGAAAACGATCATAGATTGTCACTTATGAGGTTATATAGACCCTTCTTCTTGCTGGTTTTTCAACAACAATTGTTCCTTGACCCGAGCGTTTCTCTAGGCAAGTGGAGATGCTCAACGACTACGCCAGCTGTTTCTTGTCGCACGTGGGTTTCAACAGTTTGCAGGAGAGCCTCATGGCAGGCCCGAGAATTTGACCAGCAAACAGGTGGATTGAAGAAGCAACAAATTGTGATTTGAGTTTCAGACACTGTGATGGAACTCAGAACGATACGGAAAAAAAACCAACAGAATGGGTGAAAGGATATCTTTCTGCACAAATATGCCGTTGGAAATTGGAAATGAAGGATACCCCTTTGGTCCTTTCACCAGTGGAAGGTTAAAATATATTTAAATACTCAAAACATAGCCACTTTTTGATCCAATTTATCCAATTGGACCCCCTGTTTTCAGATGATGTCCGCTGGTGCCGCAGGCGTTCCTCTGGTGGCAGTGCCGCAGGCAGTAGATCAACCCGCCAATGCCATGAAAGTGCAGTGGGGAAGCTCAGGGGGTCGAAGCCGGTCAGCTCCAGGGATGAATTTGGATGGATTTAGCCAACAAAAAAGCAGGAAATTGATCCACAAAAATGATGATGATGATGATGATGATGACGACGGACCCCAGATCGAGCATAGTTTTTTTTTGTTTAAAGTTTGGGGTTGTGAAAGAACACTAAGTTTGTGAGTTGGCCTGCGAATGGCGGAAATAAAGCTTGCATATATTTGGGCTGTTCTACGGAGGCTACTGTAATAAGAATCATGGATGAACTGATTAACACAGCCTTTATCAGCCATATTAGGTTTGGAAAGTGCTCATGTTTGTCCCAAGCATTAGATGTGCCACAAGATGCCGCATGGGCTTCCAGCGCGACATGTGGGGGTGGTAGCCCCTCGATTTCGGAGCTGCTCCAATTTTGATTGCTTCACATCCTACTTAAAAAGCAAACAATCTCATTTCATTGGTCACCATAACATAGAGATGACATGTTTTGTGTTTTTTGTTACGTTTTGGTTGCTTCACATCCACATTTTTGTGGATCGAATAATCCAGCGATTGTATCCCCAAGCACGATCGTCAAAACAGTCTTTTTTCTCCAACTGCTCTTTGTTGTTGACCCATTCTTCCCAATATCCAACGTTCCCATGTTTCCCCATAATTTTTGGATTTCAGAGCTTCGTTTTGACGCATTCTTCCTAATTTTCCATCCGTTTCTCCAAGTTTTGAAGATTTCAGAGCTCACTTTTGACCCATTCCTCTGGAACTAGTTAATGGGCCGGGGTTGTAAACCAACAAACATCCCTGAGTTATCGTAGTTATGCTTAGGAACTGGATTCTGTCCATTTATCCCTGCTGGAAATATGAACTGATCCAATCCAATTCACCAAATTGCAATTTTCCAAACAAATCCTGATGTTTCCATCCATTTCCCTCCATTTTTTCCTGATCTTTTACCCTTTTTTTCCGGCCCAGGAAGATGTCTTGGGGCGTCTCCTTCCTTCATCCCATGGCGACCGTCAACGGCCCCGCGCTGGCCGCGGCCTTCGAGGACGTCCTGCGGACGCGGAACCGGCGCTTCCGCGCCGCGGTGGAAGCGGCGCAACAGGACCTGGCGGGGGGCGTGCAGCGCTTGGCGACAACTATTTTATCTATAGTATTTATATGTTTATGTAGGATATATGAGTTTATACTGGTTTATATGTAGGTATGTGTAAATATAGTTAGAATCAAAATTGAATAATTGGGGATAGAATTAGAATGAAAGCCATCCCATGATAGTCATGAACACACACACACATATACATATACATATACATATATATATATATATGTAAACCCGTAATTATATTCTATATAGGATATATATATATGGGTTCATATACATTTCTCTAACTATATAGGATAGATGGGTTATTTACCGTCCGGTAATCAAGCGTGGCTGGCTGGAAAATCCCCAAACTAAATGGAGGTCTATGGTTGGAAAATCATCCATGAAGAGGTTTTTTCCAAAGCCACGTTTGATTGCCGGAGGGTAGAAAAATATATTCATATATATATATATATATCTCTATTCACTTATATATATATATATGTATATACATACATATACATACATGGATGTATGTATGTCATAATGGGGATCTATAACGAATTCAATCTCAGAATACTTATCCGTATCCAGATATATATATATAGGATATATGGGTTTTACTTACTATATGTAGATAGGTTCATATAACATATTGATAGGTTTAGATATGTATATATATATAGTATGTATGTACAGTTGTGGTTTGTGGATTTATACAGATATAGAGTCATCCTGAAATAGAATATGGCATTTTCTCAACAACATTTATGTTTTTGTCATGATTGTTTGAAATTTCAAGATTCTATCTACACCACGATGACAATGTATATAGTCACAATGGGTATAGATATAGAATGGTATCCATCTCGCAATATTTTTCAATATATATATATACATATATATATATATATCCATAGATGATTTAAGTTATATAATGAAGGGAATTATATATAAGGATAATAGGCACAACTATGATGGTCATGGTCATAGATAGATACAGTAGTTCATAGTTCACAATATATGTACGTATATGGGGGTTTCCTAAAATGGGGGTACCCAAAAATGGATGGTTTATAATGGAAAATCCTATTAAAATGGATGATTTAGAGGTACCCGGTACCCCTATTTTAGGAAACCACCATATATACATATATATATATATATGTAACGTAATGTTTGCATGAGCAATGTTCAACCTCCAGTTGGTTGATGATTAATTCACGGATTTACAGAGGTTCTGGGGGATATCACAATCCATTGCGAGAATCCCTATCAACCAACCAGTATAAACAGACGCAGGGGTTTTGAACACTGCTCTAATATGAGATGGTTATAAACAAATGAATCATATTGCCAAAATTCCAACCATGCAATCATATAATAAAGAATAGATGTAATCTATAAACAGGTAAATCATCGAACTAAACAGAGGTTCGAATGGGATTTGGAAAATCCTCTACTCCCTCGAGGTATTGTGGTGATGGTAGTTTGGTATTACCAAGAACTCATAGATTTTGATATAGATGGTTTGTATATGTACAGATTGCTGCATATACGGTATTACCAATAGATGGTTTCAGGTCATGGGTGAAGATGGGCGGATCACATGTCTTCCCCACAGCATTGGTGGGAGACTGGGGCAAGGTTTGTAGGTCATACGTGAAATGACAATGGGTGAGATGGGTGATAAGTGGCCAGCAAAGAGGAATATAGGCTCTAGGAGTGAGATGGGAACATACGTGTCCTATGATTGTGCAATGTAGATTCAACACAGAACCTTACACATGAAGTCCCGAAGATGCCTTTACTACTGGATTTGTCCCCTTGTTGGGTTTCCATGCTTAATTTGGAGCTTCACCAATTGACACTGGGGTGTAATTGTCATACATGACAGTTTTTCTTAGGTGCCCTCCGGTATTCCAACTCGGCAATGAAGAATTTCCGAATCTTCCATCAGAAGTAGGAATTTCCATAGGTCCGCGTTTGACGACCAGAAGGTACAACTGCGGTGCCCATAGCTTTCTTATCACATCCGTTCACTTCACAAATCATCCCTTCGGCAGGTTCTGCCAGGGCCAACTTTGCCTTGGCACAGCGCACAGTGAAGNGTGCCCATAGCTTTCTTATCACATCCGTTCACTTCACAAATCATCCCTTCGGCAGGTTCTGCCAGGGCCAACTTTGCCTTGGCACAGCGCACAGTGAAGGTTTATGTGACGAAGGCCAACTTTAAAGATGATTGGAAGCATTGTACATTCAACTTTCCATTCAGGACGTTCAGAAATCAGCTCCATATTCTGGTCATTTTTAACAATCGTCCAACTTTAAAATCCAACAATTTCCAGTCATTTTGAGGCTCTGAGTCTTCGGTGACTTCCCATTTCCATCTCTGTAGCTTCTGCATCCACTTGTACAGAANCAACTTTAAAATCCAACAATTTCCAGTCATTTTGAGGCTCTGAGTCTTCGGTGACTTCCCATTTCCATCTCTGTAGCTTCTGCATCCACTTGTACAGAAGCCCTGGTGATCCTTGTCTTGTGGATCTCCAATTCCGTGGGAGGGCCAGGCCCAGATTGTAAAGATGCCAAGGTCCGAATTCTGGATGCTCAGTTACAGACCCTGATGTACAGGTAACAGGACTTCGGACATTGGAACAAAATAAGCGAAAACATGAATTGCATGAATTCAACATAATATTGCGACCCAAGTGCTGTTTGAGAATCCGACGGGTCGCATCCCAGGCGCTCAAAAACATATTGTAATTTGAATTGTTCAGGAGGAGCAAGGTGAGGGTACCTGGGATTCTTGCCCTTTCTAAGTTTTGTATTGGATCCTGCAAACAAAGTTTGATGGTACATTGCCCCACGGTGCGATCTACACAGCCTCTCTATACCACGCCGGCTCTCTGCGGCGTGTCAGACCCGAACCCGTGGCGATCTTGCCAGCTCTCTATGCCAGATAAAATGCCAGATGGAATGGCATGTAGACTGTCAAAATGTATATTTGTATCAGATATAGAATGCCACGCAGAATGCCAGATAGACTGTCATATGAATTGGCAGATAAAATGTAAAATCAAACGCCGAAAAGAATGTTAGAATATGGCAGACAAGATGCCAATAGAATATAATAGAAGGGATATTAGAGCTAGGGTCAGATAGAACATCAGATAGAATATTAGAATAGATATCAAATTACAAGATAGGATTAAAAAAAAAATATTAGATGAAAAATTAAATAAGATATTAGAATATATTTTATATTTTTAGAATATATTTTATATTTGATAAGATATTAAATAAACCTAAAAAGAATAAAAAATAGGATAACTAGAGAAGATGGCAGAAAAAATATTAGGTGGAATTTGAAATTTAAGAAAATATTAAAATTAATTATTAGGTAGAATAATGGATAAAATATCGAAATAATGATGGAGAAAAATTCGATAAAATATTAAGTAAAATTTGAAAAATATATATTAAATTTAAAATTAATTATTAAATGAAATATTAATAAGATATATGGTATGAAATTTAAAAAATAAAATATAAATGAATATGAATTAAATATTAAAGAATATATTAATATAATTATTAAATAATATCTTATAATTAAATGATTTTATAAAAATAAATATTAAAATAATCAATATAAAATGAAATGATCCGGCTAAGATTATATTTGCTTTATTTTATAAGATATTTGGACCTAAAAATCTCTTAAAAAATTAATATTCTTAATTTTATTTTATTTTGACAAATTGATTTACAGGGGGATTGGCTTGGGGAATATATCTCCCATGGATGGTGTGGGGGGGGGCATTGATACTATAAATAAAAGGAAGGTCTTAATTGGACAAAGATTTGCAAAGATAGGTTAAAAGGAAAAAAAAATGGGGGGGCAATGTTTGGCAGAGATAGCCAGATAATATTAGATGATTTCGGATATTCCCGGGAGATAATAATATAAGATGCAGAGATCTAACCCCCCCTATACGAACATACCAAAAATGAAATGTAGGGACCCGACCCACCAATTTCTTTTTTTTAAAGTATTGGCAAAAGGCAAGAAATCTAGGATATTGTCCATCTAACCTTTATAAAGAATTCCAAACCACTTGGGACATGAGGGTATGCGCAGGGGATAGGCCGCTTGATATTATTGACCACTTTTGGCTAGGTGGGATTGGTACCCCAAAATATTTTCATCGAGCTTTTCGGGCGTGGTCAATATAAATTGGGCTTATATATTCTATAATGATATAATATAATATAATATAATATAATATAATATAATATAATATAATATAATATCAGATGGGATGGGATGGGATGGGATGGGATGGGATGGGATAGGATAGGATTATACTAAATTATATCATATTATATTATATTATATTGTAATATATTATATTATTTTATATATTTAATATTTTCTTAAATATATTTGATATAATATATTTCCATAAATTATATTATATAAAATTATAATATAAATTGAATTATAAAAAAAAATTCATTATAATTATTCTTTTAAAAAATAGAATTAATATCAAATATATTAATATTTAAATATATTTATTTTATAAGATATATTTTATATTCTAAATTTAATATTATAAAATAAAAGAATGCAAGATAAATTTCAATTTGATAAATATACGGAAGAAGAATTTATCTTTTTTGATGAAAAAAAAGATGGAATTATTTGCAAATAGATGAGAAAGAAAAGAATGATTTCGAATAATATTGATAATCATTTAAAATTATATGAATATTTAATCTAATCTCCGCGACGGGACCCTATCCAAGGATTTATCTATTTATTAATTTATCATTAAATATATATATATATATGTTTTTTTTTTCTAATATCGATTATTCATTTAAATTTTATATATCTATTTGTAATTTAAGAAAAATATATCTCCCATTTTATTTAAAAATCATTAAAGATATTTTTCATAATTCGATAGATTTCAAGAAAATATATTTCATATATGATATGTTATTTATGATAGGAAATAAAAAATATATAAGGAAAAATTAAAAATTATATATATATATATATTCGAATATCATTTTTTTTTCATTTTATAATTAGATATATCAAAATGAAAAAAAAATAAAATAATAATAATATATAATAATATGAATATATAATAAATATAATTTGAAATTTATATTTTTATGATTTATGAAATACGAATACAAATTATAGAATTATATATATTATTATTATTAATTAGAAATAAATTCAAGAATTATTCAATCAAATTCAATTTATATTCAATAATAATTTTTAGATATTTTCAAATATCGATAAATTATTCATTAAAAAAATATAATTAATTTTTATCTATTTATATAATATATATATAGAAATAAGATATTTATAAATAATATATAAATAATCAAATTTGAATAATTATGAATAAAATCATTTGATTCATGATCTAATTCATATATAATTATTATCATTAATATTCTTTTCAATAAATATTTTTCATTTCATTTAAATTATTAATATATTATGAATATAGAATCTATCTAATTATAATTTCTTTAATTTTCATTATATTAATTATCTTAATTCAAAATAATTATTATTTATATAACAAATCTAAATCAATATATCTATTTGGATATCCTCACGAGACAAATTCATATTATTGATATAGATCACAAATTAGCGATTGCCTCTATCCATTTCAAATTTCAGATTTATAATAGAGCCGTTTCTTGCATTAGATTCCTCAATCCCCATATTCATCAATTTGGAAATTGCAATAAATAAATTTCAAGAAGAAAATATTTTAGCGGACAATATTGGCATCAACGGACCTCCAGATATAAATATTCTCAATAAAAAAATATTCTCGAGCGCGCTCTGGTTCACTTGGCTAAATTAGATTGCAAATAGAAGAAATGATATATTTCAGCAATCGCATGGGTCCTATTGGAAATAAATGGAGGAGGGGAACTACGAGGAGGCAAGCCACATGGAGCGCAATATATGGAATCAAAGAAAAGAAATATTTATAAGATTGGAGGAAATTAATATATAAGGATATAAATAATTTGATTTTAAATAAGATTACGGGCTAAATTCATTCCAATTTTGATTAAATTCAAAATTTCGAATAATAAAGATATTCCCTTTAAGGATTATTCCCAAAAAATGATTGAATATCTTCATGATATTTAATGGAAATTTCATATTGATGATATTTATTATCAATCTTATTTAAATATTTCCCTTCAAAATGAAATTTATTATGATGATGAATTTGCTTTCAAAATTCAGGAAATTAATTTTATTTTATAATAATTATAATGATCCAAAATAATAAGAAATAATTGCATATTGAAAAATTATATATATAATTAAATAATTAAAAGATAATCTTGCTATTGAAAACAATCAATGAATGCCTCGAAATGAAATATATCTTGATAGATTCTTTGCAATGCGAATTATTTTTATTCATAAAAAAGAGAATTCATCTTTTTTGCCTAATTATAGACCCATTTCGCTGTTTTCCTGCCGTTATAAGCTTGTCGCTGTTCTTGTCAAGAATAGGCATTACCAGATCTTGATCCATGATTGATGCAAATTCAATACGGATTGCGTACTGGAAAATCAAGAAGATAAGCTATTTATTTGACAAGATAATTCCAGAATCATCTTGCAAAATCAGAAATATGGAATATTTCAATTTTTTTGAATTGGGAAAATATATTCGATAAATTAAATCAATATAAGGTGGCCGAAATCCTTTATAATTTGAATTCAAATTTTAAGAAAATCTTTAATTAATAATAAATTCAAATTTGAAATTTCAATATTCTGGAATAAGGTCGGATTATTTATTAAATCCATATTTATTTATAATTCTTATGAGAATTCTTTTCTTATATTTAAAAGATTATAATGATATTCTATTAAAATTAATAAAAAATATAATCTTAATAAATTAAATAATACTAATTATATTTATCAAATCAATAGAAATATTCTAGATAAAAATCAATATTTCAATAAAATCAAAAATCCAAATATTCAATTTCATAATATATTCAACATTTCTTTATAAATTAAAATATATTCAATTCATATTATTAAGATTATTTTAATCTATTTTTCAAAATAAAATTTAATTTATTATTTTTAATAAATTATTATATTTATTAGGAAATTAATAATAAATATATATATTTAAATTTGTATATTATATATATATATATTTTTTTTAAAAAATTAATATAAATTCATATTTAGATTTAAAAAAAAATATATAATCTAATTTATTATTTTTTTTAAAATAAATATTCTCAATAAATATAAATTATTCCTAATCTATAATATATCATAAATCCAATAAATCAGAATTAATCTAATTCATAAAATATTATTATCCTTTTAGCAAGAAAAATCATATCCAAATATAAGATATATTTCTCAATATAGATTAAACAAAATCGTAGAAATCCAAATTTATATCTCAAAAATATTTTCATTTTTTTTCCAATCAACATAATTCTTAAAATTATAATGAATATAATTTATATATAATATTAATCAATTAATTCTATAATTAAAAAAAAATACATAATTATACCCAATATTTTAATATAATCCCTTCACTAAAAATTTATTTTAAAAACCTAATAATCAAAAAAATATAAAAATATATTTTTAATAAAATAAAAAACAATAAATACAAATTATATATTCCAAATAGATTCTAAAATTATTTTATCAATATTTCAATTTCTCAAAATAATATATTTTTTTCACCAAAATCATATAAATTTCCAATTCTCCTTTATTTAAATATATTTTTATATAATTAGAATTAATCGGCATTATAATATATATTTCATTATTATAATTTATAAATTCATTTTATTCGATATAAATATATATATATTAAAATATTTATAAATTATTTATATTACAATATAATTAATTAATTTAATTTATTTAATATATTTATATATTTAGCTTAATTTTCCAATAATTTATATAAAATAATTCGGGTAAATATAAATATATTTATTTCAATAATTTCATAAAGGAGGTAATCCGCAAAGAGGGTACAAAATTTATAAGCTAATAATAATATTCGGATTCGACCATCGCCAAGAGAATTTTCAAGCTAGCGATAGCATTCGGGTCGACAAAACCCAGCCAATTTGCAAGCTAGCAATAAGACCTCTCCCTAGCAAATAGGAAATATAATAAAATAGAAATATAATAGAAGCATATATCTTTAATATTTCATGATGTTCTATTCATATCTATCGTTTTTCCTTTTTTTGGACAAGTATTATAAGATTGAAATATGGTCGGTCGATTCTAATATTTTTCATCTTTCGCTTAACATTTAGTTGTTACTTCTTTCTTTAAGAATTAATTTTGAATTCTTTATTTTTTCTCTAACGTTATTTGAAAATGGTGGGACGGAAACCATGGAGGCCTGTGTGAGCGCACCTGAGATTGCGAAGCATCCTGGATCATTAGTCTGGGGCAACAAACACTCAACTCACACAAGTCTGGACAGGAATCTAAATGCTGTTGAGCTACACAAATGGTTTTGTCTGAAAATAGGGTACCCCCAAATGCCGTAGTTGATCATCATTCCAAATGAAAGCTCCCATTTGGAGGGTATAGCCCCGAACTGGACCAATTCCTCTGCTACCAATCATTCACTTTGAGGTGCTCCTGCGGTCACTTCTTGCACCAAAACTCGGCAGATCACCCACCAAATCAGGTCTCATTCTTGTTTGCTAAATCTGGCAGTGTTGCCGGGGAAATGCGCTTTTTGGAGTTAAATCCTCACTTTCTTGCTGCTTTCCAAAATATACAAATGGCTATGAAATCGAAGCATGTTCATCAAACAACAATGGGAATTCACAAAAACTTGCAGCTAAATCATCAATTTCAACGACACATGTTTATCAATTTTTCTGATAAAATCACATTTTCCCCACATGTTCCCAGGTTTTTCTTACGTGTTCCACGGTTTTTTTCCGCCCTTTTCGACCCGTTACATCACCGACATCACTGGGCTCCCCGGGCGGCTCCGAAACTTGGCTACAGCCATGGCGGGGCTCTGACTTGGCCAGGCCCTAGGAGGAGACAGATGTCCAGGGTCAGTCTGTGATGGGTCTAACTGTCTAACCCAGAAACATCTATGGAGAATTATTGGATGATTATTGGATAAGTATTAGATATTATTGGATAACTATTGGATAATTATTGGATCATTATTGGATAATTATTGGATAATCATTGGATAATTATGGGATAATTATGGGATAATTATTGGATAATCATTGGAGAACATATGGGACCATAGTTGGTATTAAAAAAGTGTTTGGAGGTAGAAAACCAATGATTTCGGATGTCATTGATAGATATGTGTATGACCAAAAATCATGGTTTAAAATGGTTCAAGATTATGTGACTCGTCTTTTTGTCTTAAAGCATGAGTTCATGTGATTTCCGTTGTATGGCACTAAACATCGAAACATATCGAATATGCAAAAGTGTTGAAGACTCTTCTTAAGGATGGGGATGCCACCACTAAATGTGACTGTACAACAAGTAACACTGACTGTATTTCACCTTCAGAAATGGGGGGGCCCTGCAGTAATATTTCTACACTATTCAGTACAAGAATCACGAAACATGGAACATAAATAAACATATCATGGGGATGGAAACAACACAACATGGGCTGTTCAAGACCGACATGGGACACAAGACAAAACAAATACGGATACTGTATCATGACATATCATGACACACCCGCAAATCTATGAAAACATTATGGTCAAAGCCATCATGAACATAATGAACAAACATCGACAAAATGGGGATGCTACAAATACCGACCAACACCTCCGTTTTGCGGCTCTGAGCCGACAAACAATTCGCCGGGAGCATTCTGGACAAATAAAAGATGGTAGGGTAGACAAAACCCATGGCATATTTCACCTTTGAAAAAGGGCGCAAAGCGTTGTATCATCCATCAAAAATGGCTGTACAAGTTGTACTAGTGAATTCAAGATTGGGGACATGCTGAGCACCATCAAGTGTTATGATCCTTTGGCTCCAGTGGAAGTGAGTATCTTCAAACATCCTGGAAGTTCACCTTAGATCCCGCTGACACTGAAATACCCAAGAATTAACAATAACCCAGGTGAAATCATGATGCCTGAAAAAAACGCTCATCAATTTCTTGATCACATAGGTAAACCATGGTAAACCCCTCACACCCCTTGATTTTTTCCCATTGGATATGACCACTTTGGGCTTCCGTTTTTCGAGGTCTTTTGAATGTGTCTGGTTTCCTAAAATAGGGGTACCCCCAAATCATCCATTTTAATAGGATTTTCCATTACAAACCATCCATTTTTGGGTACCCCCATTTTAGGAAACCCCCATGTAAACTACCTTCAAACCTAGGATTTAAATGGATTGAAATCTTTAGCTTAGTTTCATGAATCCACCTATTCCCCGGCCATTTTCATGGCGCCGAGTGTCTCCGCAGTAGGCGTGGCCAGATGCCAAGCATGTGGTTTCCTGAGAGAGCTGTAACATCCACGGAGCATTGGTAAGACATGACGAGAAATATCGAAAAGGATGATAGAAGATACTAACTAACATTAAACATCACTAAATATACACCACAAACGAAACTCGGGTCGAGTGTATTGGATCTGTAAAGGGTTTTGGCGGGGCCTCATTAATTATTGGGGTGATAGTGATAGAGGGATGTTATGAACGGATATAAAGGAGAAGAATGGAGAACATCTTGTAAAACACTCTGTAGACACTAACTTTCGGGCGCCCCAGCAGCCACCTTGGTCGTTTGGTTTCTAGACATTGGCTGACACTGATTTCAATCATACGAGTTGCTTTTGCTCAGGATCATTGATTTCAACACATCCAAAACATTTAGGTCGAGTGGCGACTGTCATCCGAATTAAGGATGGAACATAACCACAACCATCGACTTCCAAAGCATTATAAAGCTATCTCAGTGCCAAGTTCATTCTGCCGTGATGCAAAACATAGGATACCTGAGCTGAGACACCCTGTGACAACCTAATTCGAACACGATCAGCTTTGGCTCGCTTTATCTCGCTTTGGCAAGTTCGGATGATCACTCCAAAGCTTGGCTCTTCGAGTAGCTCTGAAGAGGAGCTGACCGATATCTCTGGGGAAATGACATGTGACACATTGTGAAACGAACAGTTTCATTTTTTTCGAAGTGAACGTGTCACAAGTACTCAACTTGCCGTTCCCCACTTGGATCGGTCACAGGATTTCTTATTTTCTGGAAGGCGATTGCTGAGCTGCCATCTGATTCACAAGCAACTTGACCAGAATAGTCCACAATTGTTCCACACAATTCGACATCCGCAGGTATGTCCTTTTTGACAACAAAGTTAGTGCATTTCTACCCTCTCATGGCTGCTCTCCAGGCCTCCAGCTGGGCTTTGAAGTAAGGAAAATGAACAGCTCGGCTTGTCTGACGCTGCGATTCTGTTTCAAGAACCTCGGCGCGGGAACGCAGTGCGAAAGGTATCTACTATGGCCAGAACGACCAGACTTAGATATCAATGGGGTTATCACATGTTGTAACTTGTTGGAACTATCCATCTGGGTTATCAGGCTGCATGTAGAAGTAGTAAGGGACCATCATTGCAATATCACGGCATGAGTCAGAGCAACTAGCATAAACAACATTGAACAAGATAGATGGCAATTACGTCAGTCAGTGGGAATCAATGCGCAGTTGCGATTAAACATAGCTGGGATCATATGGAACAGCATACTGGGAGTCGTCACCGTTTGTCAACGATTATGTTGTTTTTCATGTTGACTTGGTGGAATTTGTAAAAGCATCACATATCTGTTTATGTCTCTTGTGTGTGCGTGTCTAAAGCTCTTTCTTCACCAAAAACTATCAGAATCAGAAGCCATCAGCCAACATCTGACTTCAAACCTACCCCACAATCGCCAAGTGAAGCCCAAGCACCTCAGCATTCCTCACCTTTGAGTGAGAATATCTATTGCCCGTGGTGGTAATGATGGATCACATGATGTCCTGATGACCAGCTGTGCCCGCTTGACGATGACCAGCTGTGTCCTCCCATGGATCCACCACCGCCTGCCACGAACTTGTGCGTCACCTTGTTGTGCCAAAGGGAGCAACCAAACAAACATCATAGTGCCAGTTCTGGTGGGTTTTCTACATAGGAAAACCATAGAAAACCACGGGGCCCCACAGGGGAACATCAAAAAAAAACCGATGACCTCAGCAAATCCAAGCCGCTACGACCTGTTTCTGAGAGTTGGCGCCATGGTACACGTAGCCCGGGCAGCCGATCTGCTGGTGACTGCAGCACCAACCCTTCTTGTCCCCGGACCAGCCCGCTTGCCAGTTCGACAAGCCCTCCTGCCACACCAAAGACTGCTTGGAAAAAGTGACGCTCCCAGTTTGTCGGATTGCAATCATCCCACCATAATCCCCACTTGAGATCTCATTTTCACTTTTTTTCATTTTTGGCATGTCAAACCCTGCATTCTTATGAATTCACATCCATTCATCTCCAGCAAAACTCCTTCAAGTTTCATAGCCCCATCTCCCATCTCACCAGCCCCGGCCACCACCATGTCCCCGCCTGGCAGTTGTAGGCGTGGCCCACGACGGCGCCACCTGCCATGACCGCCTCC
>BGPT01000096.1:109648-153330 GCA_003297045.1 Symbiodinium sp. clade C Y103
ATAGGATGCTTTTGCCACTGCTCATCTCAAACTTGCAGAGATCCTGGAAATAACACGTGCTACTGAGCCCTGAACACAATGCACCAGTTGACCATCTTTTGCGCATTGAACATTGGGAGGCCAACTACTATCCTACTCTGGAGTCAACCACAACGTGCCTCTCAAACTCTTTACCTCTGATTCGTTGATGAAACTCCTCCGGATCGGTTTGTGTCTCAGTCAACATGATGGAACCCCCGAAATCGGACGATTTACCATTAAAAAAAAACCATCAACATTTGCAGCTTGTGACCCCAAGCTGACACCCACAACCACAACGACATCTGAGCTTCTCCCATGCTCCCACCGGCGCCTCCATGTCCAACACCGTGCTCCACGTGAACCTTGATGTGATGCTGCCAATGGCCATGGAAATCGCCATGGCAGCCCCTGGACTCGTGAGCGCAGCACCACTCCTTCTTGGCGCCCGACCATCCGTGGAACCAGTTCCTTGGAGTTTTTGGACGGTTTTTTGGGACCCAAGATGGGCCAGTTTCCGAGGGATTCCTCATGTCTGAAGAAATTTCCCATTGAGACAATGCAACGAATCACCTTAAAACAAGCCCATTCTTGTTTACGTTTGTCATTCTGTGCCCATTCGATCCCCAGAATTTTCAAGTAAGTCTTCCTTTTAGACCCCCATCTTTTTGGGAAAAAAATCGAACAAAAAAACCATCTCAGCAACGGCCCCGAGGTTCTTAAAGCCCGCGTGGCAGTCATAAGTCTGCACCACGTGGACCACCTTCTCCCAATGGCCGCAGCCCAGGTCCTGATGATCGCAGCACCAGCTCTTCTTGGAGTGCGACCACAGGTGACCCCAATCCTGCGATCCAGTCATGGCATGGCATGTGGGTTTTGGGATATGGGATATGGGATATGGGATATGGGTTGGGATTCCTGTGGTTGGGATTCATATATCATAAATATTATCGGTCATTTCATGGTGTTGACTCATGCAGTAACTGGGATGCACATCCACGAATGCTTCCGACTTATAAAAATTCGTTCACAACTTGCTGCGGAGCCCAGATCTTGAGAAAGCCACATGGCTCAGGTACACCCCTGAATCGAACATGAAACCTGAAGATGCCATTCCCAATACAAGAAAATCAGTTTCCAAAACTTCTTTTCCTGGGGTTCCGTTTTAGTTTTGGGGATACTACTTCTGAATGCTGGGAGTCCCCCCGCCCCACACCTTTGGTTTCAATGCACCTTCTAATGGCCACTATGCTTCGGCCCATTGGTTGGAATTCTCACCTGTTCCGGGTGAAAAAACAAAGGCTAGGCTCCCAAATACATCCCAACACTATATCTCTGCCCGATTGTGGCTGGCTATCCTGTTTATCCATTTTTTTAGTTGGTCAACTCACTGTCTTGACTGCTTTCATCCACAGCTGAGTACAACACCACATGGACTGAATCAGCTCCATTGCCTTGCTTCTGTTTCTTGGATTGGTGGTTTGGGGCCCCCCAAAAGTGAAAAACGTTTATATAGACCATTTCTCCAATATAAATAAACAAATAACTAAATAAACAAATAATTGACTCAATAAATAAGTAAATAAATTAATAAATAACTGAATATAAATATAACTATAAATATGAATATGAATATAATCATGTATATATATATATATATATGTACATACACACATACATATAGATAGATTGGATTCTATTTCTCATGGATTTCGGCAAGAAACCATCAGCAACCAAACCCCCTCCGTCCTCCAGGCCATTATGGCAGTCGTACGTTTGATCGATCACGGTGTTCCACTTGGTGTGGTACTGGGTCACCACATGTGGTGGCGAAGGCACGGGCACCTTCACCTTGCCGATTGTCAGACAGATCCACTTGGGGGGAGCATGTTCCCCACTTCATACCATGAAGTAAACCAATTGAACCTATCCTACCAAGGTTTACACAAACCCTGTCGGGGCATGTCTCAGCAACTTGAAATCTCTTGCATTCATGGCACTTTGGCGATTTTCAGACAAAGTGCAATGGGGGACTGCCACTTTAACATCCCGAAACTGCGACATGCCAAGATCGTGCCAGAACTCTAGCAGTCGGTGAGGGTATGGTTTCACCACTTGACTTGTTTCGAACATTTTCGAAATCATGTGAGTATGTCACACACTTGGACCACCAGCCAAAATGAAGCATTGACAGCGGCTACAGCAACATCAGCAACAACTGCTGCAACTGCACAGGAATCCGGGGTGTCAAACAGGGGGTAGCAACTGGTATACCGAATAACATGCAAACCATCATTGGTCATCATTTACCAGTGCTTGTTCCATCCATTTCACATTATATAAATATGTATTGCTATCCACTGGTATCCATTGGTTTCTATTGGTATCCATTGGTATCGGTAGGAATCCATTGGTATCCATTAGTGTGCAAATGGGTCCACTGGATGTGCAAAATGGGTAGTGCATCGAACATTTGTTGTTCCCATGCATTGATCCTCATCATTTACCACCATTCAATCCCATCCCCATAATCTTAAACACCCCTATTTGCGGTCCCAAAGATGTGGTTTTATCCCCTACATCCACCACATGGTTTCGGGGGTGTGTAACTAATGTACGACCGGGGCGCGTAGTGGTCTGGGCCCTTCACGTGCACCGGGTAGGGTTTCTTCACGTCAATCACCTTCCGAGGAGCTGGAACAAGGGCACGCCAAAGATGGATAAACCCCCGGGGATTTAACCAGGAAAGATGGGGGAGTGATGGTTGATTTATGATAGGTTTCTGTTGGATTAAAATTCTAACTGTCGGATTTGGACTGCAGACCATTCCACAGTTGAATGGGTGAAACTGAACCAACTTATAACTGGGGGGGGGGCCACATTGTACCCTCTACCTCACATCCCAAGAATAAGCAGAACAAGACCATAAGCAATGGGAAAATTACCTAAGTTGGGGAGTTGGGGCTGTTCAAATTCGAAATATAACCATGCAAGGGAGCCCGCAAAGGGACCAATCCTAATTCCACTTTGCAATGCCATGTTTGCATTTCAGTACCGCTGGGCTGAAACATCTCAACATGTGTGTTGAAACCTCGACTCAGAACAGGAACAGTCACCATTTGTTGGATATCTTTCTTGTCATCAATGTAAAACCTACAGTTCCACAAAGCATCAACCACTATCGACCATAGAAGGGGACGGGTTTTTGCAATCATTTTGGTTGACCGCCGCCTTGGGCGGCTCATGGAACGGCACAGGCACGCGATCATGGACCACCACCGGCTTCACCACTGTGGGGCCAGGCACGTGCACGTGCACCTTGGGATGGAAAGCTTAGGGAGTCCATGGGAAATCCCAGAAATCATGGGAAAAACATGGGAAAATGATGGGAAAATATGGAACCTCCCGTACAAACGGAGGCTTTTTCATGGGAAAATCATGGAACTGAATCGGTGATTACCAGAGGGCCTGAGGGTAATCAACCAAGAAATCTGAGGGGGTTCCAACGTAAAACCCCCATGGTTTTTGCTGAAATCTATCAGCTGGAAATGACAAGATAGTGTGCCACTAGATTTGCTGACTGGTGAGGTTCAGGAGGATTGGGGGCACTGGTATAACTGGGTCATAATGGGTCACTTTAGTATCCCCTTCAAGCCTACTATTCTCAAATTCATCCCCATTTTTACCTCGATATATCAATCGACACTGATCGTGGCTCACGCATGAACATCTGTCAAAACTAAGCACAGCAACCGTCATCAACCTTCATCAACCTTCATCAACCTTCATGAGCCTCAACCATGGCTAATCTGACAGACCCAGTGAGCTGCCCAAGGGGTGTGGCTCCGGATTCCCAGGTTGGGATGGTGAAATACCATGTCGCTATGGGTCAAAACTCTCGGAACCTTCTGTTCATATCGAAATATCTGGTGTCCATGGATATTCATCCTTCTTATTTGGTTTTATCTGGTATTTCATAGGTTTTCATCTGCATATCAACCCAAAATCTCAACCCTAAAACCCCATCCCCTTCCCCCTTCCCGTCACATCCCCTAACCCCATCTCCACTATCCATTCCAGGCGGCGTAGTTCGGTGGACTCGGCACATGATAGGTGCGGTGGATGGTGTGCACAATGGGCGCATGCGTGGGCATGGGCTCGGGTACCGGCACACGCACTCGAGCCACCTTGGTCACGGTGTGGTAGTAGTCCTGGCGGCACGCGGCCAGGACCTATCTTATCAACCAAAACAACGTCCCCCAAACAACCCCAAAACAACCCCCAAGTAGGCTGAAAAGTTTCATGAAGCCTGGAAGATATTTGAAATTGGCGGGTATAATATATATATATATATAAATCTATCTAATTAATTGTAAAGATGGATTGATAAACTGTTGAGATTAAGTTATTAGCACCAAAATATGGATGGTTTGGGACTAATTGCTTCCTCAGATCAAACAAAAATCTATGGCTGAGCTGCAAAAGCTGTGGATCCAATACTAAACCAGGGTTTCATTTGGGGATATGTTGTATTGGGTGAAAGGCAGTATCAACAAACATATTGGGACTTAACATGATATTCCCATCCAAAATGGGAAAATAATCAAGAAGAAATTGTGTTTCATCAAGATCATTAAGCATCCATGGATTGGATATATGTGAATGTACCGAAATCTAAATGGGTTGCTACACCCAAATTTAAGAGTTTGCTCTATAGACCAAGCGTTAAAAGGTTTTTACACCCAAATGTAGAAGTTTCGTATGAATATTCCCTTCAACTATTTCCGAGAAAGAACTTTCGACTGTAAAGGTGCTTGAAGAAACAAGAGTGTAAGGGCGTTTTACTTGGAACCATATCTTTAAGTCGAAAACAATGATGACCAGGAAAACAAACACAAGGAGTTGGAGTTGAAAGCTTTTGTTTGGCATATGTTTGGTGTATTTGTCCCATTGGATTTTTGAGGGACCGCACTCATTCAAACATGGCAACGATTTTGGCAACACTTCTGATGTTTTCAAAGGAACAACATATTCTGGCCATTTTGATATCAGATTGGGCAGCTCCAACAATCTCCAGGAATTGCTGACAAAACCATGATGAAAATCCCCCGGCTTCCACAGCAAGGGCTTCACGGCTTGACCCTCCGTCACGGACAAAAAACACTGTAACATATGGGTCTAGGTCTGTCCAAGCATGGGGGATGCTCTAAAACTGCCATTTCAATATGTGTGTGTGTGTGTATGCATGCATGTATGCATGTATGCATGTATGCATGTATGCATGTATGGATGTATGGATGCATGTATGGATGCATGTATGTATGCATGTATGTATGTATGTATGTATGTATGTACGTATGTATGTACGTATGTACGTATGTACGTATGTACGTATGTACGTATGGTATAGTATGGTATAGTATGGTATAGTATGGTATAGTATGGTATAGTATGGTATAGTATGGTATAGTATGGTATAGTATGGTTTAGTATGGTTTAGTATGGTATAGTATCGTATAGTATCGTATAGTATCGTATCGTATAGTCTAGTCTAGTCTAGTACAGTATAGTATAGTATAGTATAGTATAATATATATATACACGTGTATACATGTTGAAAACAGTTGTTTTGATCCATTGGACTTGGGGGTACCCCATTTTTAGACCTAAGCCAGTCTTTCAAGCCTTTCATGACCGTCCCAAAACATGGTATGCACCCCATCCCTCTCCTTGTCCACAACAGTGTGTGGGCACCACTCTTTGTATTTGAAGCAGCACCAGCGCACGTGCCGGTTGGACCATTCTGAGCCGCTTGATGTCTTTTGGGGTACCGGAAACTAAATGGTTTCGCTGGGCTTTGGGGAAACTCATTATTAACCATTAATGACTCTAGGAAAAACATCATAGGCAGTGCAATCTACTTTGGACGAGCCATGCGGGCTCTTCCACAATAAAATGGTGGATCGTAGCGCCTATCATAGTGAATGGAGTTCGACCTTGATTCCTGCTATTCCCTCTGGATCATTCTTATGAAAACCATCCACATTTGTAATCGTTGTCAACTGTTCTTACAACATCTCATAACCATTATTAACCGTAATTAACCATTATTGACTATGTATTGACCATTATTGTAGCCATTATTATAGCCATTATTAACCATTATTGACCATTATTATAATCATTGTTGACCATTATTAACCACTATTGACCATTATTATAACCATTATCAACCATTATTATAATCATTATTACTAACCATTATTAACCATTATTGACCATTGTCATAACCATTATTAAGCATTATTAACCATTATTGACCATTATATATATGACCATTATTAACCATTATTAATTAGCCACTATTGACCATTACTACCGTAACAATTATTGACCATTAACAACCACTATGAAGCAGCAGTCTTCACCTGAATGGCTTAACCTTTCAGGTCCCCACCTGGGTCTGGCTGGCCACCAATGTCGCTGGCGCAGTTGTAGGTATGCGGGGGCGTCATCATGTGCACCGTGTGGATCAACGGTGGCTGCGGGGGCATCTGGACCTCCGGAACCCTCCAACTTCCGCAAAATTCCCCAACCAAAATGGCAGAAATGTTGTACAGTAGCCTTAACAAAAACTTCCACTTGATCTGTTTATAATGTTTATACTGGCTTGATGTATACAGTTTATTGATCTTTATACATCTGAATCTATGGGTCAACCCAATGGTTCTTCTTTTTCCACTGAAGAGTTCCTGGCCTTCACATAGTGGTTCTCCGGAATGGCATGATACACCGTTCTGTAGTGGCGTCGCACCACGTCATGCACGATTGGGTCATGGTTGACTTCGCCACACTGCGGTCCATGCTGTTGTTCCACAGCAACCATATAATTTTGGCAGTTGCCACAGCAGAAACCTCAATGGTTCGTGGTGCACGACAAACATTCAGATATCATAGAGGTAAGGGTGTAACCAAGAAGAAGGAAGTATAGAGATTTAATAGCCAAAGGAATTTTAGATTGGAAACTTCCGACTTACCGAGACATGTCAATAGGTAATTTCAGCTCATGAACTCAACCACTCAGTAAGCCACCAAGAAACGTGAATCGAGACTTCAGCAACCGCTCAGCAAGTCTATAGAACTTCGATCAACAAGAAAGTGTCACTAGTTCGCTACTTTAATTCGAGGGCTGTTGAATAGCAGCTAGTGGATGCATTACATTTATGAATAAGTGCAGTCCTTTCAATCAATGCAGTCCTTTCGAAATTTTCACTGCTGCTTGTGTCAAGCCAATGTTTTGAAAAATGTGCGGTGATTTAAATCGGAAGAGTGTTCTTATCAAACATATTCATGCACAATAGGCAGTGTTTGTGTTTGAAATATGGTCCTTCTGCATGAGTGCAGTCTTCTTCTCAAAATGTCAGGTACCACCTTTAAAGACGCAGCCGGTGCAGTCTTCCGTTCAAATTGTCCAGCACTTCCTTTGAAACCAGTGCGGTCTTTCTTTGGACATATCTACTTCAGTTAGACAGGCAATTTTTTTGAAGACGTACGGACGTACGGTCTTTCAAATTTAGTGCAGTGTGTCTTTCAAAATACCCCTTGTGTAGACTCACATAACAGATCCCAAAATCTCAGAATCATTGCAGCTCATCTCCCTGTCTATTTGTCCTCCATCTGGGGCCCCATATTCCGAACGCATGGCACAACGTTTACAGTAACCCCTCGAGTCTTGAAACCAAGATATGATGAAACTGGCAAGATGAACCAAGCTGGACATCCTCCAAATTTACTACCCCCAAATTCATGTGCTTTCGGCAGAGTATTGCCATAACTTGGGGTCAATCCAACAATTTTTAGGCCATTTGGCCCAGGCCCATGCCGTCCCATGCCGTCCAGGAACCCTTCATTTCTGGAGTATACGCGAACGCTGAGCACCTATCGCATACATCGGCTGCGCCAGGATTGCACGGCGTCCCAGTGAAGAATTCCCCAACCTCGGGCGTGGCTGAACCCTCCCCCCATCCCAGTGAAGGGAAATGTTCTATGACGTTTCCCAAATAAAGCCCAGATGAAAGCTAGGGTTTAGGATTTTTTTTCAACCGCACAACTCAGAAAACAATGATTTGCGGCACTCTTTTTTGCGGGAATCGACCCATCGGCCCAAAACTGGACACTGCAACCAGGACATGATCATCCGTGCCTAATTCCTATGTACTCCAGGAATGTTTCTCCCCGACCTGACAGGTTTTTTTTTACCAGCTAAATCATCATATCTCACTAGCCTGAAATGTGGGCTGGTCTTGGAATATTTCTGACGAGGCCTATTATGTGGACTCGCAAAATGGATGGTTGGCTACTTAATGTACTAGTCAGTCATAATCTACTCATTCATGGTGCTGCACTTGGAAAAATTCATTGGATCGCACCAGCCCCATCTTTTCAGCCGATAATCCGAAAAGACTCTGGAAATGGCTTCTGGGCATGGGTCATATCACCCTTGCACCCTGCTCCCAAAAACGCACCAACCATTTTCGGCGTGGAAAGGGTCACAGTGGTGGGTCAAAAAGCTGTACCACCGTAATTCACATCCCAATATCAAGCAAACTAGACTATATTGGGATATCCATCTACCAAATTTTGGCATGGTTTGGTACACTTATCACATCCTTGTCTCAAGGAATTGTTTTAAGGAAACAAATGCAGGAAACCACGTGTTTTACCCCCAAATGTAGGATCCACACCTGTGGGGAAAAAACAACAATTCTAAAATTCTCCATTTCCTGTGTCCGGTTCATGTCAAACTCCAAAGCGATCGGACTTAAATCTTTAGTTGAGCATCGGACTCAAACCTCTAGTTCCCACTCTCATCTTAAGTATTCCCCCAAAGACTTCTCTGTTTTTTTTTCCGAGTCCCATGGATCCAGTTGGGTTTGTCCGAAAATAGTGCAATCCCAAATCCACTGTTTAATCATATTTTTTCCTTTTATTCCATTCATTTTGGGGGGTGAATTCCCCATTTCCACCCCGGGCCTGGCCTTACACCAATCCAGCAAGGCCAGCAGTGGCAGCAGAATCAGCAGCAGACCAAAAAAGCCACAGCCGCAAATCATGCCCCAGCGAGGCCTCACCAAATCCGGGGGAGGGGCGGGGAGGGGAGGGGGAGGGGGGGGTGTGATTCTCCGGAATTGGTGGATGGTGCCCAATCTGAATTGATTGTACCATTTTTTTTTCCGTGAGTTTGTGACCAAGCACAATCAAATATAACAATATATACTGGAAGATGCAACCAACAGTATAATATTGTTGGTTTATAAACGTCACGAACTAGTTTGACATATCTACCACAAATCCTAGTTCTATAAGTTATATACCAATTTGGCTGGCACATTGGGGCGCGACCTTGTGTGGTTCTCCGGAATCGGTGGATTATATAAATACAAGACCGGAATCATACCCTGCTTTCTTTTTTTCGCTCGGTTTTGCATGGAAAACCCCATGGCAAAAGATTGAACCATACAGCTATATTCAACTACCTACCCTCTTATAATCTATCACAGCTATGGAACATGGCCTATTTCTACATAATCTACTTACTAAAATGTGTGATTTGTCATAGCTATGTCAAATTACCAGAGGGTATCCGCTGGAAACATGATGAGTAGCCACCGGATTTGGGGGGTGCCTTATCTTCAGGCAAAACTGTGAATCAGAAATACCTGGGCAAGCAACACGGCTTGGGGGACCATTCACGCAGAAAATGATCCTAGAATTTTGTAGATACCAATTCAGTTGATGGGAACCACATGGAAACACCATGGAAACGCATTGAACCAGCCCCAGAAACCAGGAAATCAGTGCTTTTTACACACCCCAGCCCATCTCGGTGCCGACAGCTGGGGAATCAGCTTTCTGTGAATCAACTTCTCAATGTATAGATGAGGATGATCCAGAAAAATGATGATCGAAGGAAGTTTAGAAGTGAAACTTCCGACAATATGGACAGTTGAAAAGCAGAGGTGAGAAAAGTCAGAAGTGAGAAGATCAGAGATGAGAAAGTCAGAAGAGAGAAGATAAGAGATGAGAAAGTCAGAAGAGAAGAGATGCAGGTGCGCGAAAAGGTAGGAAAGTCGCAAAACACTGTGTTTTTCCNGTTAGTTAGTTAGTTAGTTAGTTAGTTAGTTAGTTAGTCAGTTAGTCAGTTAGTCAGTTAGTCAGTTAGTCAGTTAGTCAGTTAGTCAGTTCGTCAGTTAGTCAGTTAGTCAGCTATCAGTTAGTCAGTTAGTCAGTTAGTCAGTTAGTCAGTTAGTCAGCTAGTCAGTTCTTCAGTTAGTCAGTTAGTAAGTTAGTCAGTGAGTCAGTTAGTTAGTTGTTAGTTAGTTTGTTAGTTAGTCAGTCAGTCAGTCAGTTTGTCAGTTAGTCAGTTAGTCAGTTAGTCAGTGAGTCAGTTAGTTAGTTGTTAGTTAGTTTGTTAGTTTGTTAGTTAGTTAGTCAGTCAGTCAGTTAGTCANNACCTTTTGATCCATCAGTGGATCTGCTCTGCCATCCATGACTCACAACAACGAACCTCTCCTATAGGTTTCTTATTCTGAAACTTCCGCCACCGCCTTGGGCGGTACTACTGGTAAAATTCATCAAACTTCGAAAAATGACATGAAATTCTGGCCAAGTCATTGCCCACTTTCGCCCGGCCTGTAGCCGTAGTTGGGGGTCTCCACCGCCTTGTAGCTGCCTTGTCCCGGCCCAACTGTCACCATCTTCGACTCAAGGTCGCCACGGCCAGCACCCGCATAGGTGATGGATTGTGTAGCACCATCCTGACCCCGGGGATTGTTCTGAAACGTAGCTGGAAACGGCTGGAAACCTGAAAAACGTGGGAATATGACCAGAACGGATGGGGATCTAAGCAATGAACACTATGAATTTTGGGAAGTTTAAGACTTAGGTACCCCAGTGGAAAGCAAGGGCTATTAAAATCTTCCAGTTTGTACCTTTAAAAAAAATGGGGTGGACCTTCAAACATGATCATTTCCCAGTGGAACATCATCCAAAAGCTATCTTGGAGGTTTCCATGCTAGCTTTCATGGATTGAAGTCTCAACCAGGACCCTCAGATGCCTACTAATCCTTTCATAGTCTTTCCACTTCAGGATGGACTAGGCACCTCTTCTTTATGAATGCCCCCACCATCCCAACTACACTAGCGGTGTATGTATGAAAGTAAAATCCCCACATCAAAAGAGAATGGACCGCAAGACCCCTAGTTCAATGCCAGTTCCAATTTCCGCCATGTTCGCTTCGAGGAAACATGGAACTGATGGAACTGCGGATCCCGAGGTCTTCGACACTGCCATAAAGCTACTGCTTGGTGAAGAACACTTTTCTTGGTGATCATATGTTTGCAACATGTTATCAGTATAGACCAAAACATCTCTGTGTGTATATATTCATACATATGTCTACATCTATGTATATGTGTATGTATATGTAGGCATTTATATGTAAATCTATGGATTCATAGCTACGATATATCTTAACGTATTGTAGCACATACTTATACATTCCACATGATACATGATAAATTGTTAAAACATGTACCCTGTATATAATACGTTATACATTATGCATTATAAACTACACAATATACATATACATTATATTTAAATACTATACATGATACATGTGCATGACACAGTTTCAGTAAATGTAAATGACACGTTTTTCAATAGATCGCTAGGTAGCTAGATGGATACATAGCTTGATAGACACAGAGACATATAGATAGATATTACAGACAAACACTCTCACAAAACCACAAACATTTTAACAAAATCACACAATTTCTCATAAGATAGATATAATTAATATCATATATTATAGACATTTAAATATATAATAGAATAATTCTATATAGAATATGATAGATAGATACTATAGATACTATATGAATCTATATGATATCATACCAGCCATTCTTTCCCAACCCAGCCTGGTAACGCTCGTAGCACATGCCCATGATGCCGCCACCGCCGGCCGCCGCCGCTTCGCCGCCAGAGGCTACGGCGATGCTACGACCGTCGTTCACCACGGAATATCCCGGACCTGTGGCGGCACACCACAACCGAACTGGGAGAATAAAATGGGAATACTTGTGATTCATATTTATGTATACATGTATGTATATATATATATATGTATATATATAATTGTGATATAATTGGCAGAACTAGAATTATTGAATTTGTTTCTGGGGAAAAATGGAGGTTTCAAACCTTAACCAGCAATTCTGATCAATTCGGTTGGGTGAATCTTGACCATCCAACTACAGTACCGATTGTTTCGCCCATCCGGGCCACTTCCTGTATAGAGAACAATGACTGAGCAGTGGATTGATAGGGATATATATATAGGGATCAGGTTTCTATTCTTTTTGGAGGTATATCAGAATTACCACCCTCAGGTGAACATAGATATATATAACACATATACACATGGAAAACCGATGGTACCCCGTTCCGAAAATGATCTTGAAATGGTGGGATGAAACCATATCGATAGTAGTACGGATGGTATTTCACATTCAAGGGCGAAAATAATGGCTCTATACTGTATGGTGGTTTTAATATTGCTGAACATGTGCTAATTATTGGCTAAATACTGGACTCATCAGTCAACAAGTGATTAGTAAACCATTTTAGGAGCTTGAGATGTCTATATCGAGGGAGTCTCTCTCTACAATTTTCGGTATACAAATATATAATTTCTAGTCTATCTATCTATGTGTATTATATACATACATGTATATTCGGTACATATACATACACATACATATACATACACATACATATACATACACATAAACACATTATACTATATATATATATAACCAGCATGCAATCAATGTACATAATATTTACTCATTATTCACTCATTATTTACTCGGAATCCCGTGTACCATACATGGAGAATGGGATATGTCTAAAAAATCGGTAACCAATTTCACCCCACTTTTGATTTATCATTTCCTGACTAAAATGGCAATTTCGGGGTATCGCCTATTGTCAACATCCAATCTTGGGTTGATCATGAAATGCGCACTGTGAGCTGCGATGGTGAACACATTCCAACCACGTTTTCCGTAAAACGAACATTGAAGAACCACAAGGTATCTGAAGGATAGATTCGGATAGATAGATACATTATATATATATATATATCTGTATATAATGTACATACTAGTAATTGCAATCAGTTGTATTCACATTAATACCACCGTACGGCAACACCCAAACAGCGTTCTCAGTGCGATCTCGTCAGATAGTCGGTGCCTCCAGCCACGACCATTGCGTCAAACTCTACAAGGGTCGTTTGTGAAAGTTCAAGCACGTTTCTGTGATGCAACAAGCCGAAAGCTGCAGCCATCAAATTCATGGTTTACCCAGGATAAACCATTGTTCATGGGCCTCGGCCATGTTTGGTTTCTACACACTTTCCAATTTCCAGAAACCCAAGGTGCTTCCTTGTTTTTGCTCCACTCCACTTGATTAATAATCTTTGACCTCTTCTGACCAAGAACACGTGCCCTCCCGACCTTTGGACCTCAATTGCATCTTCAAGACCCTGTGTTCCAACCACTGAATCCTCGACGCAATCCACCCCTGAATAACTGCGGCGACTCCGCCATGTTTGGGCCAACCCAAATAGCTTATTGTCGCTCATAAATCTATCCGACTATATGTCCACCATATCAAGTTTGTTATATAAACAGTGTATATATAATATATATATATAATATATATAATATATATAATATATATAATATATATAATATATATAATATATATAATATATATAATATATATAATATATCTAATATATAATATATATAATATATATAATATATAATATATATAATATATAATATATATAATATATAATATATATAATATATATAATATATATAATATATATAATATATATAATATATNTAGTATACATAAAATATATATATATATATATCCCATTATGTTTCCCATCATTCTTGCTTTTACCCCCCCCCCCCCTATTTTTATGGCTTCCCCCATGGTGATGATCCACGGATGCGCCCCGGGGCTGTTGTGTGCAGTCCAGGTCGGACTGAGGGGTAGCAGCGTCCTGTTGAGAGAGCTGGAGACAACATGGCCTAGATCCGGGAAGAGGGGGCCTAAGGCCTAAGTGCCGATGAAGGACGTGAACCACACTTTTTTTGGGGGTATGTTGTTGAAGTTGGTCTGAGCCATAAATTATCAAACATCATCAAACATCATCGCAGTGTTTTGCATTGTTCATGAGTATTCACACCAGATCTGCGGTGAAGGTTCCCAAAAACATCCCTCCATCCAACCTCCTTTCACAGGGAAACACAACTCGCAGTCATGGTATGTTTTGACGCCCAAAGGAAACTCCGCACAGCAGTACTGTTTGATGGTCTCACGGTTGACGCTATCAACAAATGGATGATGTCCAAATCCAACGAGTTGAACGTACGGCAGGTTTCAAGGGTTCAGGGTATCCCTGGTTATCCTCATATTTCTGGTCAATTGTTTGTAAAATCAGTTTAGTGCTTCAAAAATTGAGGGTGCTTCCCCCAAGACTACCCTCCAGTAATCAAACATGGTCATGGACAATTTCCCCATTTACATACTTCGATGATTTTCCCATCAAAACGATAACAACACTTCCATTTAGTTCGGGGATTTCCCAGCCATGTTTGATTACCGAAGGGTATCCCCATTACCGCATTTCCAGACCATTGTATCCCACTAAATCACCATGAATCACCATGTTTGATGGTTGAATCCCATCAAATCACCATGTTTGTTGGTTAAATCCCATTCAATCACCATTTTTGTTGGTTCGCCAAATATACGATAAACCCAACCAAGGCCAGTGAAGTGCTGTCCAGTGATGCTGCCTCCTTCAGAGCAGACGCGCTTGAATTCTCACCTCGAGCAGTAACGAAAGGAAAGCCCCAAGCATGATTGAACATGCTCCATGTTCAACTTCACATGATTGAATGTTTCAACCAAGGATTTCAACATCTCTTGTTTCTAGTCGCCTAGTCATTTTTATCACTCGGCAAAAGTGTTTAAAATGTTGTTTGAACCTCGATCCAGATGAGATTCGATGGCCCAGGGACCCCTAGTAGGGATACACAGAAAATGGCCATTCTTATCTCTACTCACGAATGATTGTCCATCTTCTTGTATGGGTTGAGAAGCAAGTCAAGTCGCAATTCGTGTGCTTCGAACATCCCAACATTTGTTTCAATGGATTGATTTAAGGGGAATTTTACAGGAAACCACCATATTTCATGGGAAAGTCCATGGTTTCCTATAGATTTTCCCTCAAACCAATCCATTGATTGTTGGTTGATATCCGATGATGTTTGTCCGATGAAGATTCGCTGGTTTTTCATCCTCCTATGCCTGGAACATAGGGAGTGGAACCTGCTGTCAAATCCCAATCAGCTTTGAATAATATGAATCCCAACCATTATGATAACAGTTACCCAGGTACAAGGTGGGGTCCGCAAGAGTTCGTTGATTTAAAATCCCAACTAGAAAAATCTACCGTAAGCGCCAGTTGGCTTAGTTATAAATCAAGGACCAAGGTGCTAAGACGATCTCCAGTGCGCTGCCTCAGGTTTCATGAGTTTTGAGCGACTCAAAAACATGCTGTTTACCAGGAAAAAGGGTGATTCAACCTGTAAAATGTGGGATTGCACCAGCAAAAACGGGGGAACTTCACTGTCAATGTGGATTTGAGTACTGGCTGTTTCTCACCTTCAAAAGCTGTAAACTAGGATGTCGTTTCCGAACAGAAAAACGGAATTTCCCAAGTTTCACTGCAACATCTTCAAAAACCACAGCTTGACAGGTAGACATTTGGTCAGGTCATTGGGAAGATCCTCGTCTTGGGATACCCTCATGGTCCTGCTTAGTTGGTTTGATCCCAGCACCTTTCTCTCATGGCCAAATCCATCAGCATGCCATTCACCAGTCCGACTTCGCCCTCTATGCGATATGCCCATTTCATGGTGATCAAATCCCCTGTTCTAGGGTTCATCCACCATTTAGGCGCGACATTTTTCAATAAATCTCACCATCTCAAAGGGTATCAGTTTGTATCAAATCAACTCACATGACTATCTGTCAAGCCATTGGCGTACCTGAACTGATGAACAAAGGTGGTGAAAGAACTGGTCATGTGTAATCCCTTCCTACTATGAAATGCCCCCAAAACGAACCCCTGGTTCAGTATCCATCTCAGCGGGTCATGATTTTCCATGTTTATCATTAGATAACCCTTCACGATTTTTGTAGATGTATAAATATGTGTATATCTGGCTGAATTTCTGAGCTGTTCTATGCTGTTTTCCTACCACCATTTGGGGATGATTGTGATTCCTCCAGGTATACGCCATCATCATTCATCCAAATACATGTGTATGTATATGTATATGTGTATGTTGTTGTACGAATATATAGTTTTCCCCAAATCTCTGGCTTCAAGGTCAAGGAACCCCCAAGGCTCCTGCCTCATCGTCAAGGCCGAGGCCGGGCGTGTGGGCACCGGGGTCACTTGCTCCAGTTCCGGCCTGAGCACTTTTTCCCAAGCCAAACGAGAAGCTTCAGATTTCAGTGAGTAAAGGACCCTGGAAGAACAACAATGTTCAGATTTAGTCTATCTTAGTTTGAAAGTATAAATGATGATTGGAATTTAGACCTGAAATGACCTGTTTACCCATCTCCCAACTGGAGTGTGGGTGTCTTAAAATGGGGAGAATGCCCAAATAGCCATTCTAGTGGGAACATGACCATTAAACAGTGGATCTAAAAATCTAGCGGTGCCCTATTTTCACAGAACCCATATGTGACCATATGTAAGATTACGTAAGTATCATTGAGAGATGGGGATTTGCCAAGCCACAATCGGTTCATAAGCTCATGATCACCGTTTGGACAATGATCAACAGATCCCTAAGTCCAGATCTCCTGGCAATTCGCTACAGAAAACAGCAAAAAAATATACGAACCCATCAACAGGTGTGTGGCAATGTTGTCCTCACTGAGGGGAAAAGATAGAGAATGCATATCTGGCCGCAGGGCTCATCATTGTACTGGGATAATCTTTGGAGCAAAGTTGGTAAAGATTGGTACGTAAACATATGATAACATATGTACCCTCTGGTAAACTAACATAGCTATGGACAATTGACATTTTTATTGGGAAGATCAACTCTAAATGGCCATTTTCAATAGCTATGTTAAATGACCAGAGGGTAAATATACAGTGCGAATTTTTGATGGCTCATTCATGCTGATTCCACATTGGCTTGTTGAATCCACAATTCTTCTTGGTCACATCCACATTTAGGATTTTTATCTCCAATTTCTTCAGTCATAATGTTAGTGAGATTCACTGGATTGGTTGAAGGGCAAATCGTAAGAAACCATGGTTTTACCATCAAACATAGAGGTTTCCTGTAAAATTTCCCATAAACCCATCCAATGAGAGATACTAACATTTCCGTATAAACTATTCATAAATGGATAAATAACTGCTTAAATCCTTGGAAAAATCGCCATTTTTTCCGCCGACCTCGTCCCATCAAGATTTGGCCCCCGCACTCGGTCAAGTCCTCCACTTGAAGCTCCACCATGGCCAGTTTGGCGCGCTGGGCCTCCACCTACAAGGTTGGGATGACTTTTCGAACGGGACCCTCTGGTAGTTTAACGTAGCGAAGTGGCAAATCACCATTTTTTGTAGGTAAATCATCATATTCATCATCTATTTCTATGAGCCATGATTCCATAGCGAACTCTTAAAAAACGATAGGATAAGTTCTAATCACCAACAAAGGTTTATTTGGGGGACACCGACCTAGGGCTAGTAAAATTCCCTAGGGAACATCCTGAAAATTGAAACTGAAAATCACGGTGGGTACCACCCAAAAGAAGGAGGTTCCACATAGTATTTTCTTTCCAATGGTCTATACCTTGACTTAAGGAAAATATAGTTTTTAGCTCCAAATAAATAGTTCAGGATGAAACCAGTTTCATGTTTTTACTACCGGAATAACAAATTCTATTAAACAACCTTTGCTGCGTATGCCATGGATTGCCATGGTGCATATTGATATGGGTCGCACGGTTCAAGACTAGGTGCAGAAAGCCTTGCAAATGCAGGGTCCACAGACAACACGACTATGATTGTAGGCTTAGACAAAACCCAAACAATGTGCTGGAAATACAAACAAGTGAGTCATATCAGCCTTTGAACCCCAGAAATTCGCTGAGAAACCTCGGGGAATATACCCACGCCCCAGGCCCCAGGCCTTGTGCTGCCGGACCAACTGAGCCGGCCGTGCCACTTGTCCCGGCAGAAATCCTGCTCGAGGTGAGTAACACCGTTGCAGAAGGCATGGAACCTATGCTATGATTGCTAAAACACCTCCGTTTGTTCATAGTTGTGAATGATATATATATATATATGCACATCAAATAAACACAACCAAAACCAAAACCTTTTTAAGTACTTAAATAGTAGAAAACATGCACACCTTAATATAGCAGCCCCCCAAACAGATAGAAAGCGAAATCCTTCTAGCATAGATTAACATTGCGACAAACTACTATCTCTTGGGGTTGCCATATATTGCCATGAATCAACAATCTTAAGGACAACAATCATCAAATCTAATTACAATGATCTAGATTATTCGATGATTCAACAGGTCATCGAATCAGGTCATCTGTCAATTCCCATCCGCCATCCGCCGTCGCGCCGTCCTCCAGGAACCTCCACAGCCTCTGCCATCTCCTCAACCTCCACACCGGTCTCGACGCGACGCCACTCCTCGGAAGGCTGAAGGCGGATTTCATGGGCGATGTTTTTTGATGGGAATTGTGTAGTCTCAACGGAATGAAAATGGTTGTGGCTACCAACATCTACCAACCATCTTTGGTGATTGTTGATTGTTGGCGTCTCCCATTTGTCCGATCTGGATCTCCCAAAGCCGAGGGACGCGAACGCTCTGGGCAGGCCGCTTTGAGGGATTGGCCTTGGATGGCAACCAACAATCAACGGGCCAATTGGCAGATGAGCGACAAAAACGGCATACATGGTCATGTATGGATACTGCCTAAAATGGATAGCAGGGGTATCCTACCTGCAAACATACGGTCTTACCGGTATATCTTCATAAGCCGAAGAGCCATTGTGCTTCTACGTAGCCTTCATGCTTACCACAAAGTGGGATGGTCATCGAAGAGTTCTTCGAGTCTTGTGACTTCTTTTGGAAACCCACAACGTCCGCAACTTTGGGTAGCATCGTATGGGAATGAGTCAAGACCCTGTACCCCCTGTGAACATCAAAATAGCTGGTACGAGGATGTACATCTCCCTGAACATATTATCCATGTAGGCATGAAGCCACAACCATATCTAAACATTGCAGATTCGGGATGAGTTGTAATTCCTCGGCTATGCAGTTTGGCAATCATCAGGATATTTCAGGACATCTTGAAGTCGCCGGATGTTCGGGCGATATCGCTATTTTTGGTGATTGCATTGGAAGAACTTGGGTTCTTCTTTTACCTCCATTCTGATCCATTCTGCTGAAATCTTGGTCACTAAAATCACACCTTTCTCGGTTCAGGTGAGTGAAACCAAGGTCCGCATGTGGGTCTGAAAATAAGGCACCCCTGATCAACTCAACTGGGACGATTGTCATTTTCCTCACTAAAATTGCCACCAAAATAGATATAAATAGTATCAAATTATAAAGATTTATGAAGCATAAATTGAGATGCAATTGCCACAACATGCCATGTTTGGTGGTCCCAAGCCCATCATTTCTGGTGTCCAAACACGTCCACGAGTGGGCCCCGCTACGATCTGTCGCAGGTCGTGAAGGTCGGCTGAACTCACAGAGGAATGGCCGTCCACTTCCACCCAACACTCCTGGGAAACTGAAGAAAGTCATGGCTATAGCTGAACCATGGAAATAGATCATTGGAAATTAATACCATTATTGGATAATTGGATTTAGAGGTACCAATTCAATCCATGACTAACCAATGGAAATAGATAATTGGAAAGGTGTCCGTAGGCTATGAAATAAGATGATTGAAATGGATGCTGATTGAAAGTTCTTTCTATAAGTCATTCAATCATCTTTGAAAATGTATGAAACATCTTGAAAGAACCACGGCTATCAATTCTTGAAGTAGACATTGGGATCAATTTGGCAGGTCTTTTACTTTCCAATGAACAGAGTTGCCTACTTCAGGATGGCGGATACCCTGAGAATGGCAACCGACCTCGGCACTCGGGATCCAAGAAGGCGTACCAAACAAAAGTACTGTTGAACAGGTGATATTAAAACCTTACTGTTCTGTGTTTAACTTGATGCCTCTTGACACTGTACCCTTTATCTTGGAACCATCGCCATACCAGCCATTTTATGGTCCAGAAAATCCTGAATCTTTAGGCACAAAAAACCGGTTGCTAACCCAACTATTTTGAACATGATTTCCCTAGAATCTCCCATGAGGTTCCTTTCAATATCTTCAGAATCACATCGACCACAACCGATCGAACAGTTTTGCCCAACCATCTCAAAAAACATAATCTACAGTATTATTCCATTAAACATTGATGGATTTTTACAGTTATTTTTTTCAATTCTGTTTCCATCAAACTGATGGTTTCTTGGGGGTCCCATTCGGTCTCCTTGCTGCTCAACTTGGTCGACACCTTCGAGTCCACATCGTCCATGTCGGGCACATGGGACACCTGCCATTCGCCCATGTAGTCGATCCTCGGGCGACGCACTTGCAAAAACACAGCAGTCATATGGTTGGTGTTCCAAGATGATCTGACTTTGACATGATGATGTAAGTTCTGTGTGTATATATATATATATCATATATATATATATCATATATATATATCATATATATATATCATATGTATATATATATATATCATATATATATACATATCATATATATATATCATATATATATATCATATATATATATATCATATATATATATACATATCATATATATATATATATATATCATATATATACATATATATATATATCATATATATATATGATATACATATCATATACATATATATATATATGTATGCAATGTTTGACATGTATACATATATGATATATACGCTATGGCTATGTAAATATAGGATACTATAGGTATCAACCAGTGACTGGGCTTAGACGCCGCGCTTGGACTAGATGTTGTTGGTATCTCATGATGATATCTGACCTGGTCCCTTGGTAGACGGGGAACCGTAGACAAGGTTAGACGCAACAACAAAGTTCTATTGTGAGGGTACTTTACTTTCAACTTAACATCCTGGCGTTCACAAAATCTATTCAACAATCACAAAAAACTGACATGACATGAGTCATTGATTTTACTCCCCCTTCAGCCAGCTGTGTAGTCTTTATCAACCAACAATGTCTATGAATCAACCAACCAGAGGGCAATTTTGGACATCCTCAATGGACTGATTCAACTGGGAACAAAAATACAGGAAACCATAGGTTTTACCGTCAAATATCGAAGTACAACTTGTAAATGTTCCCTTCATCCACCAAATGTCGAAGTAAGATCAGTAAAAGACATCCTTTCAGACCTTTTCTGGGACATCTACGTCATCAGCTTCGCCAAGTTTCTGATAGCCAACTTTCGGTCGGATTTGAGGTTCTACGACACGGCCTTTGGCTGTCAGGGCGAGCTGTACATAAAGTCATGTCCTATAACGATCGGAATCTATATGGGGGATTTCATCAATGGATCCCCAATCGTTGGATGGTTTATGATGGAAAATCCATGAAAATCCTACTTGAAATGGATGATGCAAGGGGGTACCCCCATGACTTTGGAAACTTCCATTCTAAAAGTTCCTTGAACATCCAATGAACATCAGCACTTCAGCGGAGAAAATATCTCAACATCCATGTCCATTTCCATTCTTCAGCATCTTCACCATCCGTTGACCGCACCTTTGAAGGCGGCACGAAGAGGCACCACCAACAGACCCGCCAGGGCCACGGAACCCAAAGATGCCGCCTGGGCTGAGCTAAGCATTCCAGGGAGTGGGTGAGCTACATGATATGTGTACATATGCTTCATGTGGTAAAAGGCAAGAATCAACCAAACTCAAAATCACCAGACATGGCTTGTAGAAACCCCAACTGGTAGGTCTATTATTGGCAAATGATGTTCATTACTTCACCTCTAGGTAGTTGGCCGTGAAAAACATCACGTATCATGCTGAAATCCCCACCTGATGAAACCCTCACTTTGTTGGAAACCCCTCAGCACCCATGAATTCCAAATATGTGTGATACCAAGTTGATGCTGGAAGTTTCTCCGTCATGGCTTCTTGTTCTACACAGCCTTTGTTATGTTTGAAACTCAAAGCTGGTTCTTTTGCTGGTGAAATCCTAAGATTTGTTAGTTCTTTCCCGAGAATTGCTGGTCTTTTCTAGTCGCCATTTCTACAGATTCAATCCCCTTGTGCATCAGTGACATCCAATTCTATGTGGGTTCAGTCCCCCTTTTTGTATTGCTGGGATCCCATTGGTCCTATTCCTTATCTTGAATCAACTTAGACTTGCCTTGTTCCTTTCTGGAGCTTGAATCCCTCCATTGGTCCGTTGGTCAAGGCGCAATGACGGCCACTGCCCCGGCAGACAGAGTGAAGTCGTCACCGGTCAACAGGACAGGATCCACTGGCGAAGGAATCGTGTTGCGGGACCGGGACCCCGCAAGGGACCCATTGAAACAGCCAAAATAGGGATAGTCAGATAGTCGGATAGTCCTGGGTCTATGTTCAACCTCAAACTCGTTGGATTGAAATCTTTACTTCCTGTTCATTTTGGGTATTCCCAAAAAAGGCAAAATGTGCTAAACACAGATCTATGTGGATGTGACCATCAACAGTAGAGAGTTCGCCAATATCTATGTGCCTTTACCCTCCGGTCAATGTGCATATGGAATTCCGTTGTTCTAAAGTTGTTTCCATTGGAAATAATTCCATACCTAGCTTGACCTAGTGGAGCATATTGTTTATATATATATATATCTCTTTGATACACAAAATTATCGATAAATACTGTATACATATATATATATATATGACATATGTATACACATGCTTGGAAGCTACTAGTAGTTTGGACCTTTTTTTGGAGGATCTGAACCAATTTTGGAGGATCTGAACGGTAACATTGATGAGTTCCGATTACCATCCAAAATAGAGGTAATTGGGTTCCATATAGGAGGAGCCCAGAAGCGGGGTTTTGGTGCACAAATCATAGAATCCCATGATGTCCATGGGAAAAATCCAGGGGCCAGTTCTGTGACAACCAGGGACTGTCAATGAGAAATGACATCAATTCTTCGGGGAGGTGGGGGAACCCAACAGGATTCGAAGTAAGAACGCTGCGAAATTGTCTGTTGTAGATACTTTCGTGGTGTCATCCAGCTTTGTTGCTGTTGATGTTTGTGTACAAGGGATTTCAAACAAAACAATCAAGTTCGTGTTCTTTCATACTAAACCATAGGATTCGATCATTCTGCAGTCCCAGCCACACAGGCTGGAATGGATTGGGATACAGTCACAGTAATGGTGTTGTTCCAAGTTGTTTCTGGGATTCTCATGAAAACCACGGACTCTGGCTATAGAACCAACAATCATGGGGGAAGTCACAGAAAATAGTGGGGGATCGCAAATCACCAATAGAAATCCGGACATCAACAAGTGCCAAACTGGGTACAGAAGTTGTTCCGTAACCTGTGTTGTTGGAATATCAACATATTTGGGCCTGTCTGAAAATGGGGTACACCCCAACATCCAGTGGTTTAGAAGGTAGTTTTCCCTTTTAAGTGGCCCTAAATTGAAATAATTCGGTGCTGGATCCGCATTCTCAGACACATCAAATGTTATGTGTATATATATATATATACATATATACAATTATATACATTATATTGTTGGTTATCCGATTATATACCATTATATAGCCCGTAATTCTTGGCTATACCTCCAATTTGGTTGGTTAAATACGCCCGTCTTTATCCACCATGAGCAAGCTGAGGATTCTTAAGATGAGGATTTTCAACCATAAATTCGCCATGAAATCTTGACTCCCTCAGCTCCCTTTCATCATCATCACCATCATCATCATCATCACCACCATTCAGGGGAGGAGGTGTTGATGTTAATGTTCCGGCCCTTCACAAAAGGACTTCCCAACGAGATTTCGGGTACCCAACGAATTATCTCTGGTTCAAATCTGACTGGTTCGATCCCATCTTTGCTATCATTGCTACCCTCTGGTAAACTAACAGTTTGCTATGGCAAATCACCAGTTTTAATGGGAAACTCCACTATAAACGGCTATTTTCAGTAGCAAACTGTTAGTTTACCAGAGCTTGTCCTATCTGCATTTGATGGTTTGTCTAAAACTCGGGTACCCACTGGTTAAATCGGTCAATCTTCAGCCATAGATTGGCGATCAGTCCCTGGCCTGACGTGCTGGTCAGCGTTTCCTTGGAGATTCCCCAGTTCTCAGGGATTCACCTATGGGAAAATATTCCAAAATCCAAGCTTGAGGACCACTTAAAACAGTTCATCCTTTTTCCCTCTTAAACTGGCCATCACTTCGGGTCAAAAAAACTAGGGTATGCCATGGGTATACCCCATTCTCACCAAGTTTCCGTTGTGCCACTGCTGGTCCTTGATGTGGTTGACGTCACTGTCGCAGTACCACTAGAGCTGCTGGACTCTGTCGTACTAGAGGTCACCTGTGCGAAGTTACCCCCTCTGGGAGCAGGTCAAGACTCTGAAAAATATGAATCAACTCGGGACCATTTCTATAGTTATGAAAACTTATGAAAACAAAAGCCAACACAGAGCCAGTCTTCTAGAAATAATTTCTATAGAATGTGTATAGCTAATACTTCTCATGGAATGTAATGTAAATGCAATGTTATGTTCTTTGTACATATGTGTACATGTATGAAACCACCAAACAGGTTGCAACTCGGTCTGTAAGTGGGCTCACAACTGGGAGTCTCACTTACTTTGAGTTTAGGTGTATTTTAGATCTATCACCGGGACGGTGGAAGATTCATGTCGATTCAAGTCGTCATCCCAAACAGGAATAGAAAATGAGAAGTAGAAACTAGTGCGTTTTGAAGAGATCATAAGGGTGTAATTATATGAAAACTGGGGATGCCCCAACATTTAGAAATGTTTATGGGAAGATTGATGATAAAACACCTGAACTATGAGATACCCTATTTTCAGCCAAACCAGAACAGGATCCACCGACATGGAGCCTCCAATCACATTCGTACATCCTGAAAACACCAGGCGTCATCTTTCCCAACTGATTTAGTGGATGAGCAGACAAATATTGTATGTATATATATATATATATATTTGTATATTACATGTGTGTAACATACATGCAATGCATAATACATATATATATATATACACATCATAAATTGCTGGTCAAGTTGGATCATTGTCCCATTTCTAGGGTTGAAAATTAAACAATGATCCAAACCACCAGCCGGATCATCATTGGCGATCCCCATTTTGGATGGTTCAATCTCCATGTCATCCATTGTTATCCCAAGGTGCACATCCAAGTCACACTGGCACTGGTGCTGAAGGTTCTAGAGCTTAATGTGGAAGTGGATGAGACCGTGATGGTCCTGGATCCTGTTGTGGAGCTACTGCTGGTGCCACTGCTGGATATGGTGCTCGTTGTCAGTGTTGTTTTTGAGCTTGAACTGGAACTGCCTGTGGAGGAGCTTGTGATGGACGAGCTGCTGGTGCTTGTTGTACTTGTTGATGTGTTTGTTGTCAATGTGCTACGAGTGGAAGAACTTGACATGCTTGTAGTTGAGCTTGAACTGGAAGATGTGGTGGTGCTGGTGGTGCTACTTGATGATGAAGTGGTCGACGTGGTTGAGGACAATGTGCTAGAGGAAGATAAGCTGGATGTTGTCGTGGTTGAGCTTGTAGTGGTGGATGTACTGGTACTGGTTGTGCTATTTGATGACGAAGTGGTGGACGTGGTTGAGGACGATGTACTCGAGGAAGATGAGCTGGATGTTGTTGTGGTTGAGCTTGTAGTGGTGGATGTGTTGGTGCTTGCCGTGCTACTTGATGATGAAGTCGTCGACGTGGTTGAGGACGATGTACTAGAGGAAGATGAGCTGGATGTTGTTGTGGTTGAGCTTGTAGTGGACGACGTGCTCGTACTGCTTGTGCTACTTGATGANCGTGGTTGAGGACGATGTACTAGAGGAAGATGAGCTGGATGTTGTTGTGGTTGAGCTTGTAGTGGACGACGTGCTCGTACTGCTTGTGCTACTTGATGATGAAGTGGTGGACGTGGTTGAGGACGATGTACTAGTGGAAGATGAGCTGGATGATGTTGTGGTTGAGNGACGTGCTCGTACTGCTTGTGCTACTTGATGATGAAGTGGTGGACGTGGTTGAGGACGATGTACTAGTGGAAGATGAGCTGGATGATGTTGTGGTTGAGCTTGTAGTCGAGGACGTGCTCGTACTGCTTGTGCTAGTTGATGATGAAGTGATGGATGTGGTTGAGGACGATGTACTAGTGGAAGATGAGCTGGATGTTGATGTGGTTGAGCTTGTAGTGGTGGACGTGCTCGTACTGCTTGTGCTACTTGATGATGAAGTGGTGGACGTGGTTGAGGACGATGTACTAGTGGAAGATGAGCTGGATGATGTTGTGGTTGAGNCGTGGTTGAGGACGATGTACTAGAGGAAGATGAGCTGGATGTTGTTGTGGTTGAGCTTGTAGTGGACGACGTGCTCGTACTGCTTGTGCTACTTGATGAGGAAGTGGTGGACGTGGTTGAGGACGATGTACTAGAGGAAGATGAGCTGGATGTTGTTGTGGTTGAGCTTGTAGTGGTGGACGTGCTCGTACTGCTTGTGCTACTTGATGATGAAGTGGTGGACGTGGTTGAGGACGATGTACTAGAGGAAGATGAGCTGGATGTTGTTGTGGTTGAGCTTGTAGTGGTGGACGTGCTCGTACTCCTTGTGCTACTTGATGAGGAAGTGGTCGACGTGGTTGAGGACGATGTACTAGTGGAAGATGAGCTGAATGTTGTCGTGGTTGAGCTTGTAGTGGTGGATGTGTTGGTGCTTGCTGTGCTACTTGATGAGGAAGTGGTGGACGTGGTTGAGGACGATGTACTAGAGGAAGATGAGCTGGATGTTGTTGTGGTTGAGCTTGTAGTGGACGACGCGCTCGTACTGCTTGTGCTACTTGATGATGATGTTGTCGATTCTGTCACAGAGGATGTACTCACAGTAATTGTTGTTGAGCTTGTACTAGAGGATGTGCTAGTGCTGGTTGTCCCACTTGATGATGAAGTTGTCGACGTGGTTGAGGACAGTGTACTCGTGGAAGATGAGCTGGATGATGTTGTGGTTGAGCTTGTAGTGGTGGAGGTGCTGGTACTGGTTGTGCTATTTGATGATGAAGTGGTCGACGTCGTTGAGGACGATGTACTAGTGGAAGATGAGCTGGATGTTGTTGTGGTTGAGCTTGTAGTGGACGACGTGCTCGTACTGTTTGTGCTACTTGATGAGGAAGTGGTGGACGTGGTTGAGGACGATGTACTAGAGGAAGATGAGCTGGATGTTGTTGTGGTTGTGCTTGTAGTGGACGACGTGCTCGTACTGCTTGTGCTACTTGATGAGGAAGTGGTGGACGAGGTTAAGGACGATGTGCTAGAGGAAGATGAGCTGAATGTTGTCGTGGTTGAGCTTGTAGTGGAGGATGTGTTGGTGCTTGTTGTGCTACTTGATGAGGAAGTGGTGGACGTGGTTGAGGATGATGTGGTTGAGCTTGTAGTGGAGGATGTGCTCGTACTGGTTGTGCTACTTGATGAGGAGATTGTGAATGTGGTCGTGGAAGATGTGGTAGACGAGGTCGAGTTTGAAGTAGTTGTTGATGAGCTTGTACTGGAAGATGTGCTAGTGCTGGTTGTGCTACTTGAGGAAGATATTGTTGACGTTGTGCGTGACGTTGAACTCATAGAGTTCGTAGAGGATATGGAAGTTGAAGATGTGGTGGAGAAGGTGGTGCTGCTGGATGAGGATGTTGTCGATGTAGTGGTCCATGAGGTTGTAGACAATGTTGAGCTGGAAGTGGTTGTGGAAGAAGAGCTTGTTGATGAGGTTGTAGTGGAAGATGTAGTTGTGCTGGTTGTGCTATTTGATGAAGATGTCGTTGATGTGGAGGAGGATGAGGTAGTGGTCAGGGATGAGCTGGAAGTTGTTGTGGAAGACGAGCTTCTAGATGAGGTTGAAGTGGAAGATGTGCTGGTGCTCGTTGTACTGCTTGATGAAGATGTTCTCGAGGTGGTGGACGATGAGGTGCTGGACAGGGATGAGCTGGAAGTGGTTCTGGACGTAGAACTTGTGGACGAAGTGGAAATGGAAGATGTGCTGGTGGTGGTTGTGCTACTTGATGATGAAGTTGTTGACGTGGCGGTTGTAGATGAATTGGAACTACTTGTCGATGATGTTGTGGTGGATGATTTGCTGGTGCTGGTCGTGCTGCTTGATGATGAAGTCGTCGACGTAGTGGTTGTGGATGTGCTGGAAGTGGATGAACTGGAAGTGCTTGTGGAAGATATTGTGGTGGATGATGCGCTGGTGCTGGTCGTGCTGCTTGATGATGAAGTCGTCGACGTGGTCGTTGTGGATGTGCTGGAAGTAGATGAACTGGAAGTGCTGGTTGATGATGTTGTGGTGAATGAGGTGCTGCTACTGGTTGTACTACTTGTTGATGAAGTCGTCGACGTGGTGGTTGTGGATGTACTGGTAGTGGATGAACTGGAAGTGGATGAACTGGAAGTAGATGAACTGGAAGTGGATGAAGTGGAAGTGCTTGTTGATGATGTTGTGGTGAATGAGGTGCTGCTGCTGGTTGTACTACTTGATGATGAAGTCGTCGACGTGGTGGTTGTGGATGTGCTGGAAGTGGACGAACTGGAAGTGGATGAACTGGAAGTGGATGAAGTGGAAGTGCTTGTTGATGATGTTGTGGTGAATGAGGTGCTGCTGCTGGTTGTACTACTTGACGATGAAGTCGTCGACGTGGTGGTTGTGAATGTGCTGGAAGTGGATGAACTGGAAGTGCTTGTTGATGATGTTGTGGTGAATGAGGTGCTGCTGCTGGTTGTACTACTTGATGATGAAGTCGTCGACGTGGTAGTCGTGGATGTGCTGGAAGTGGATGAAGTGGAAGTGCTTGTTGATGATGTTGTGGTGAGTGAGCTTGTGCTGGAGGATGTGCTTGTGTGAGTTGTTGTAGTTGATGATTCTGTTGTTGAGGTGGTGGAAGATACTGTCACAGAGGAAGATGTGCTGGACGAACTTGTCGCGGTTGTGAGGGTTGTCCTGTAGAAAAAGCATCAAAAGGCATGGGGTGGAGGTCTGGAGAGTGTCTGAACTTTCACGATCAACATTCACACGGATCCAGGGTCAAAGGGGGCATCCCAGAACCATTGACCCGTCAGTTTATGATGGGATACGATGGGCGCCCACCAGTGCTATGGATCTGTGGATTCCATCTGAAAATTGGCCGGAACGCCCTAAGATCGAACTGGGGACGCCAAAATATATGGATCCAATATGATCCAATATGTCACCCGGTTTTTTGTGGGGCGTTTCCAGTTATTGAAAACATCTTAAAGAATGCAACAAAACATAACCACAATTTACGGAGCTCGAAGTTGAAATTTGACCCAAAATTCACCCATCCCTTTCCGAGGTGAAGAATTGTGCTGCCAAGCATCGTTGTGGGTGGATCCCAAATCCAATCGGCAAAACCTCCAGGTCTTTCCAGGGATGATTCCGGCCCCATTGATCCCACCAAATGGCTGTTTTTGTTGATGAAATCCCCAACTCATGGATGGTAGTTACTGCAACATGGACTGTCCGCAGGTTAGATCAAGGGGCATGGCTCATGTTGGAATGCGACTGACAACTGGAAAACACGGCCAAGAACCTCCTCAGTGATTCTATTCAAATCAATCACGAAATGGGGATGGGCCAATACTACATAACAACCCAAGAATTGGATAGAACTGTTTATGAGTTTGATATTTCTATATTTTCACTACAGGCTACCATTGGACCAAGATTTTTCGGAGCAGATTTTGACCCATTCCCAGGTTCCAATGGTTGGCTCGCCACCCAAGTCCCATCAGCCTACGGATTCGAACATGTCCGATCTGCCGTTGGGGTTGGCAGTGTAGACCCTCAGAAAGATCTCCGTGGCCACAGTGCCCTGAGCTGGGTGATTCAAATCCGGGGCCATCCGGGTGGTGATCTGAGTTGGGAACATCCTGATTTATTTATGGCCAGATATGGCCATGTATGGTCATTTATGGAGAGTTGATGGGGTACCTTCTTTTCAGACTCATATTCCCAAACTCGGATCAGGGCAACTAGGAGCCACTCATAATGAGCAAGATATTTCCTTTGACGATAGTGCTGGGGGGTTCTTAAAAGTCAACAAGTCTTGGTCAGCGTTTCCAATCATATCCTCTGGTAATCAAACATGTCTTGCTGGAAAATCCTTCATGTGGTTCAATGATGTCCCATTTAAATGTCAACTAATAGCGGATTTCCCAGCCATGTTTACTTACCGGAAGGTAATCCATAAAAAAAAAACTGGGAATTCCTTCATGCGTTCATTAACCCGTTTTGAATAAGCTCTGACATGGGCCAAGCAAACATGAATGAAACAAAATGTAGCAAACGCAATGATGAACATGACCATTTCAAGCTTCATAGACCACCCCAAACAGCGCGGCAAAATCACGGCTTAGGTATCAATCATTACTCATGTTCTTTTTGCTTTTTGTGAAACCTACTAATATATCAATTATACGACTCAATTACATAATTATATATTCATGTACCAGGCCAGGTTGTTTTTCACGAAACTCTTTGTAGTTTGTCACCAAGTATCATTGGGAATGGTATACGACAAGGAATTCGTGTCCGAGCTGTTCGCCAGCCATCGCTCATTGCCGTCTGCATCAGCCAAATAGATATTGAATTGAGACACGAAACCTCTGGAGACAGGCAAGCAACAAACCCAAGTCACTGAATGTGGGCAACCTAATGATGAACCTACCATTTTAGGGATGGTTTATACCACCTTTTATGGTGATTTTGGGTTGGGTTTACCACGTTATTCATTTATTTCAAGTCTTTAAACGTGTGAACACGCTTGAAAGAAACTATCGTAAAGTTTAGTAAAACTACTATACATTTGCAGACTATCTGCAAATTCGGTAGGTTTTGGGCTCCCGGAAACCATCCGAATCTTTGGAAGGTCAATGATTTTGATACGAGAGCCCTGTCAGGGTGTGACAACCCAATCTTTTTCGAGGCACCCAAGGGCTTGACTTTGGGCCATCCACATGTCCGCCCCCCCGTCGTCTCATCATGGCAATGATAAAATCCACAAGGGAATGGCTCAAAATGTTCAACCCTCCAAACATATATGACCATGTGGCTTCATACTACCAATTTCCCAACTTTCAGTGATCCTATCCTCCCAATATTGAATACCCGCACATGGCCCCTAAAATGAGTAGATCCAGTACCAAATCAGGGCTTCTTTCGGCGGGTGTGCGAAAATAACAAGTGGAAGGGATTATGTCCAAATCTATAGTTTTCTCATATCACATCAAACATCAAAAAACTATGCAATACATATATATATATACATGTATATATATATATATACATATATACACATATATATATATACATATACATTATATTATATTATATATATATATATATCATGGGCTTATGTGGTGGTTTGGATTGGTGGTTTGGGGGGTCTGGGAAACTGAAGTTTTTTTTCTTGTTAAAATCATGGTTTAGATGGTCTAGAAAAATTGGTTGCTTCAAAAAAAGACATGTGTACCTGATTGATTCTTGGAAATGAGGAAAAGTGTGGTGCAAATTTGATGGGATTTTGATGCTGTTTACTAGCTGGGAGCGCCTTAAAAATTGCTTCCTTGATGAACATTTTGTAGATTGAGCAATCTTTTAGCTGCGGAATTCCTGCAGGTTTCCTGCAGGTTTCTGACACGACACAACATGTTGGTTTTTTGTACTCAAAAACCATGGTCCAGGAAACTTGCATGAAAATGACAATACAAAATTTTGGCTTTCTTGCTGAGCAGTTTGTAAATTGAGCCATTTTTGAGGTGCTGAAATCTTGCAGGTTTCCTGCAGGTTTCTGAAGGACAGGACATGTCAGAAACTTGCAGGAAACCTGCAGGAAAATCACGACCTAAAAAATCGCTTCTTGCTGAGCAGTTTGTAAATTGAGCATATTTTAGGTGCAGGTTTCCTGCGGGTTGCTGACATGTTTTGTCCAGTCAGCAACCTGCAGGAATCCTGCACCAAACAAAATGATTTAATGCCTCAGGAAACATGAAAAAACACATAATTTCTAAGATAGAATATATCACAAAATCACAATTTCCCAGATTGTTGACCCAAAAACATCACAAAATCACAATTTCCCAGACCCCCCAAACCACCAACCCAAACCACCACATAAGCCTCACCTGAATATATATATATATAGTTATATGTATATATATAGAGTTATATATATATATATAGATATTATATAGAGTTATACATATATATATATAGTTATAGTTACACCTATATACATATAGTACGTACATTCCCAATGATATCCCCATGAAAAACCCAGAACTCTCTTCCCATTCTCCCCTTCTCCAAGGTGCCGTAGTCTTCCTCCGGCCGGAGTTCCCACGTCACGGGGCCACCAATGGTGTCTTCCAAATAGTCCTGTGGCTGTGCCCATTTGTGTCAGCATCTTTCAGGGCAGCTGGCTGTTGATTCACCCAATCAACATGGTGGTTGTTTGAAGGATACACTGGGGATATACATGGGGAATAATGGGGATTATAATGGGAATTAAATGCTTGATGAAACAGATTTTATTGTTGAACTTACTCCCCATTTTTGAATCATGCGCTGTCTCAATATTGTTGACCATTCCTTCCCCCTCATACTAAATGATCCGCTTGGAAGCCCGTATTGGAATGCACTGGAAACAAAATCATAGAACAGCATTTGGTGGTATTTCATATTCGGAACGTGGAAATCATCAATTTATTCAGATTTAAATGATCACAATGATGATATACCCATTCATGATTTTGATATGAGCATGATCGATATACCATTGGATATCATTGGATGATCCAGTTGAGTGACTTGCTCATCGTGTTCCCAACTAGTTCAACTAACAAGGATGGTGGCTGGTGTGTGGCCCAAACTCAATTCCGAGGCATGTTTGGTGTGGGTTTGTGCAAGTTGAAATCTTCGGATTTCTGAAAAGATACGTTCGAAACAACCAACCTACCTCATTCCTTCTGTTGGCTCTACACACCATTACAATCCATTACATAATCATATCCCAACTCTTCCGGAAAATCTACTTGTTGTTGTGGATTGCATCTCCCTTATTTGTTTGGAAACGCCCAGGCATCTATGGCTAACCCAGTCCTGGTCACTGAACTGCACGTTCGTGACCTGAAGTGGATGAGAATCCCCAGAATCAGAAGTGGCAAGACTACCCTCTCTGGTGTCCTCAATCATGGTTAGCCATGGAGGTTTATCGCTAGGAGAATGTTCTATAAATGGGAACATGCTGAATTTTTGCCATGTTTGATTACCGGAGGGTATGTTTGAAACACGGCCCCATTGATCCGAGGTGTCCCCAATTCACAGGGTCTTGCTGTGAACCGCGATTCCTACCGAGCAAGGCATTGGGACAATTTTACACAGTTAACGTTCCCTCTTATGATGCCAGTTTTTCTTTCAGAAAGCCAGGGTTTCGTCCCACGTCTCAGGCGGATCTGGACATCCCCACGGTGAGGTTGCCCACGGTCATGGCGGACGCGTCATAAATCAAGGCCTGGGCGGACGCGTATGTGGGGATTGAATATGGTGGAATGCGATGAACATGGTATATCAATGGCTATCAAATGGCTATGGCTATTCAATGGCTATTCATGGGTACCTGGATGTCCCAGGAATCGTCACAAGTGGTGAACATCACCCATCAATCTAGCTGGTGATATCTGTTTCATATAACTGGAGTATTGCATGGGATTATTCTACCCACAAAAATGCTTCCTTGGAGCCTGGGATGCACCCCCAAAAGGGATTCACTTCAATGGGTCTGACATCATAATCCCCAATAAAAGCCGGAAGTATGACTTGAAAGCCCAACACATGCAGCTTTTACATGCGGACTCTTGTTGGAAAAACATCTTCCAGTTCAGAACCCGAAGATGTAAAATGTCTTCGAAAGCAATGACTCTTGTGAAAAGTATCCGATTCAGTGGGGCCATTCCCATCCCTTGTTCGCCATGATCCGTGCCCGACTGCAGCTAGATGCAGCTAGAGTGCGTGAGCTGAATTGGCCAATCTCACCCATATGTATTCAGCCTCGGTGTTTCCCCAAGGAAGCCGCTACAAGCTGGGATCTCTCCTCCCAGTTGATGGTAGTCTTTTTCGTGCTGCGATCATATATTCCCAAGCTGAAACACAGAACACATTAATGTGAAATGATTGAAACACACCTCTAAAATAATCGCTGGAAGGGAACGTTTGCAGAAAACCATCGGAAGAATCATCATAGAATTCACCACTATTAATCATTATCAAACAGTAGCCATTATGGACCGACTATTGGATCACCCGTTGTGGTTCTACCAGTTGTACAATACAAAAGCTGAGATTTCCTTTTTGAGACTCCAGCATTTTTGGGAAATACCTATAGTAATCCCCAAAAAGATAGAAAAGTAAAATTGTAATAAATCATACTAAAACACTGATAAGTTACTTTTCTATCGGTTATTTGGGGGTACCAGAAGTCTCATCAAGTATCACCTACAGTATCACAATCTCCATTCCATCAGCCATACTTGATGACATGGCTAGAATGACAGGTATACTCTTGATGATAGTGACTTGATGATCAAAAACAGCCAAGAAATCGTTCAACCATCATTTTCGCCCCTCCAATTCAGTCACTGATGCCACGACAGCCACTGCAGCCCTTGGCCTATATCCAGCAGCAAATGTTTAATGGGGCCCAACATCCAAGCTATAGCATGCAGAAAAGCAAAGCCATGCCAAAATAGTGGTAAACTATGTTTCTATCTTTCTTTCTTGGAGCTGCTGCTGTAGGTCAAAATGTTCTTGGACATTGCCCATCCAACAGCGAGCTCAGCCCTGGATTCGTGCATCACCTTTTGCCCACAGTGATGCCGAGCAGCATAGAACGGCATCACCATGATCCATCTCGCATAGTTCCCATTGCCCATGTCACCTCATCTTCGCACACGCCAGCCATATCTGGAAGTCGCCCTTCTTGGTGACTTAAGAGGGTGGATCAAGGTCACTCTTCTGTTCCAAGGAGTCTTGACGAGTGTAGGCATTGGGCGACACACCAAAGTGCACTGTTCTTTCGTCCGAACATGGGTGAATTTTCTTGGTTCGTCAAACCTCACTTTCTGATGGTTAAATCCCAAGTATTCAGGGTTCAATCCCCATTTTGGAATAGGGTTCTATAATCATATCTTAAAGAAGGCCCAAACTGTGGCACTGCCACCATCACCAGGGCACGAGTTTCCCGCGGCGTGATCGAAACATTGTTGGTCCCAACAGGAATGCTGCCCTGCAAAGGACAAGGCTGGGATTCTTCCTTGAAACTCATGGGGATTCCATGGGGATTCCTCTGATCACTTCACCGACTTTCGGCTCCTGCAAGAGACAACAACCAGTTGGTTGCTACCTTTTGTCAGAAATCCTCGGGAGAGGCTGCGCGAATCAGAGGATGGACAGTTCACCCTCACATCCATGTGTTTACACCCATTTGTTGACTGTACGCCTCATATAAGATGGTCCCACAGGTTCATAGATTTTATAGGTATAGAATTGACCTATCACAATATAACCTACATACCTGATCTTTTGTATTCTATTTATATGTGCACATTATATGTATATACAGATACATATATATATATATATATATTCATTCTGTTCATCCTGATACAGAGGTTGGATCGCCCGATCCCAAATCCCACCCATAACCAGCCGTGGGCCGTTGACCATCATCCCCTCCCTCGCTCCTGTATGGGAGTGCCCAGCTGATATTGGTACTGCGGCGCATGGGCATGGGTCAAAGTTTGGGACCCAGCAATTGTCGGTGATTTGAAGCATGGACCTATACCTGTATTCAGAAAGAGCCATCCTTCCAAAACAGTCTAGGGAAATGACATGAATTTCTAGCTGCCACTGGGACTAAGAATGCCGGTCGCATGTTCCCAGTCTGGGGTGGTTCCATGGAGCCCAATCTCAGTCAGCGGAATCCCACCATGGAGGTAACCCCTGTGGGAAGCCCAACCATGGAATTTACTGGACCAAATGTGTCATGGTCGAGTTACATGGGATGAATTGCATGTGACCCTCCCACCATCGGGAATCCTTAAAAAATGAGCCCATTGCCATTAACTCTGAACCCCTTTGAAGGGGGGGAATGCCCATCATCTTTTTTGACAACATGGTCCCCACCTGATCCGGCACAATCCACACGTCATAGCTGTCCACAACCGATTCATCTGGTGGAGGGCTCCACTGAATCAGACCCTCCAAGTAGTACTCGTCCGTGTCGATGTCAGTGAACTGGAGATCTCCTCAGATGCACGGCAGTGACATAGTAGGCAGATGTGGGCAGTGGAACCAATAATAAACCCAACTATCAATTGACGGAACCTGCAAGAGTGGTTTTTCGTCCCCTTAGATCATCTTAAATCGACTTTTTGGACCTCTCACTGACCTGAAGGGCTACGATGTGTTGCGGCGATCCGCCGCCCGTCGCAACATCTTCCAACAACTTGCGGAGGTCGTCTGGATTCATCCTCCTATCAAGGGATTTGAACATCGAACCTTGAAATGCCTTGAAGCTGACCACTAGTTGCGGTGGGCTTGAAGTATCTTGAAGTACGGCATTTCCCCTGAGTCCTACTTCTGCACCATAGAAACATCTAGTATGGGTCATGCAACATCAAAAATCGCCAGGTGAAAGTGACGTTGTGCCAGGACATTGGGATGGTTGGCTATCAAAGTCCCGAATCCCCTGATGTTCATCCCCAAAAATATGCGATGAATCATAGGTTGTGATCCCTCTATTGTACTCACCCATCAAACACTAAACGGCTAAATTTTAAACTCACTGGCCAACCAAAGGGTCATGTTTTCTCAGGACATCTCCAAGCGCACAACTGCAGTTGGCCAAGCATTGCCAAGCATCGAACTTGGGTGTCGTAGCCCTTACAAAGTTCGATGCCGCCCGAGCTAAGCAAGAGGAGAAGGTATAACCTGACATCGGGAGGAATGTGGTGATGTGTCCAAGATACTAATACGTGGATGTGGTGATACCCCAAGCCGTCCGCATCTCCGAACTATCAGTAGACTTGGGGCCAATTGAATAGTTCTACATAGAACTATGAGACATTGTGAGCCTCCCTTTGTGATGCGCGAAGCGCACAGGGAGTTCCCCAGCCAGATTGTGCACCCACAGATCCAGATTTGAAACCACCATAGCTCAATAGGTTCTGGTTGCGGGTCAAAACCCTGTACCCTTGCAGTTTGCATCCCAAAAATGAACAGAATAGTTACTGATTGGGGTGTCCACAGAATATTGTTGTCATTGTTACTCTCATCATTACTGTTATTATGTTTATGACCATTATTACTACAGTACTATAACATATATATATATATACATATGTATACACCTTCTTGGATCCACACCCATATCTCCAATCTTGAATTCTGGGTCCGTCAAACCCCCCGGAGTCAGGAGTCTAGTTACCTCGATTGCCAGCCCATAACTGCCCATGGTGTCTAGCGAACAGAAGCGCAGGAAGAGTGCAAGATCCAAACACACCGCCAAGGTCTTCCGGGAACTTACCAGGTGGCGATTTGGCCAAGCTCATGAATCTTTAGTGAGTATCATGATGTATCAAGTGTTTGTATTTTCGCAGACTATGCACATGGCGAAGGGTCGTGGTGGGTCATTGTGGGTCAAGCTCACTCAATTTGGCGCCAATGAAATTGCAGGAATTCATGGTCCAAAGTTCAATTTGGGGGTTCCTGATTCTTGGCTCCAAGGCTGAGTAGATACCCTCATGCGACTGAGCATATTCCTGCAGGCCCCAGTGGTCTTTCTTCCCCAGTGTGCCATGAAATGATCAGTTCGGCTTTTTTATATGGGGCCTTTCTTTTTGAATGAATTTCCTTGAGCCAGTGGGCAAAAACAGCACCTTGCTGTTCGAGGCTTCCAATCAAAGAACTCCATCGTGAATTTGAAATTTGCCTTGACCAAAATGACAAGCAAAGCCTGAAGTTCTACCTGTCCAATTTCAGCTGGACTCCAACACCTGTCCAACTTCCTCAAATGGGATATCATGGTGCCTGAGAAGGTGGAAGCATCCAAAATCCACCCGTTCTTCGTCTTTTCTGCACAAGAAAGCCACTGTGGGTGGTCTCCCATTTTCGGAGACACCCTTGGGTAGCTGCTATTGAAACGATCTGTCCATGTGACCAGAGCCCAGCCTGTCCGGGATGCGGTTCAGCTACCAGCGCTTGCTGGCCCGTTCCACTGGGGGCTTCGCTGGAACTCCAGGTAAAGAAGCATTCTTCAACACCTGCAGCATCGGGGTGATCCATGTCTCACTTAAAAACCATAGGGATTTCATCTCTATAAAAATACTGTTGGCAGTTTGGGGGATACCACTCATATGTTTGGACAAACCCATATATATATATATATACCATGCTACATTCTTGTTGAGCAACTCAAAATCCCATACCTTCCCAACCTTAAACCTGCTAAGAAACCATCTTCTTTTGGTTGTCCCCATCAAACATCATTAAATCACAATTTTTGTTGCAGGTCAAATGATCGGTGCCCAGCCTTCATCCGCGGCTACTCGTTGCTTGAGAGGAATTCTACTCATTCCCATGGTTTCTTGTTTGAACTCATTTTCCTGCGGAAAAAAAGCCCCAACCCATCCCATTAAACATCAGTGAACTCCATTAAACATCATCACACATCACCATTTACAACGTGGGAAATCTTATCAGACTCCATAGTCTTGATTGGTGACATCCACATTTTCTCATCCCAACGTTTTGGCAACCCCCATTAGTCTCCCATTCAACTCCCAGTAAACCTCCGTGAATATCCCAGAAAAATCTCCCAGAATCCCCCCAACCCCCAGCCTTCAGTTGTTTCACAAAGCTCTCGAAGTCATGGCTTTCCGCCGAGCACTGCTCTACCCAGGCGGGCGTAATGCCGCGGCCGCCACTGCAGAGCCGCTCCGCGTCGGCTTTGGCGTTGCCTGGCAGCTCTACGTCGCGGCAGACGTAGTGCTTGGCCATCCTGGTGTGGAAATTCAGGAGGTGAACCCTCAATAAATGAGGGAAAATGTGGATTTCACACGATTTATATAAAATTTTGGGATTTGTGTCAGAAGATGCTGGATTTGAGCAACAAAACTTGGGATGTTGACTCAGTTCACATCATCTGACCATGAAAAAAATGTATAAAATGGGGAGTTCACGAACAAAACCAAGGATTGACCTCAGAAAATTAGGGAATTAACTTCGGATTAACCTTTGAGAACAGGATTTAACCCACGTAACAATAGAGATTGATATAGAGGAATGTATATATATATATAACCGAAAAAAATGTCGGATTTAACCATCACATATGGGGATTGGATGATCCAAAAATGATGTTTGAGCTACACACCCCCAAATGAGATTTTGCTGGGAAAATGAATGGTTTTATCAACAGTAAAACAGGCTTTAGTCAAGAAAAACAGGGTGAGTTCCCTCATATACTATCCATAGAAATGGGACTAAGCTCGTAAAATTCAGATTTATTTCCCCTATGAAAGTGATATGAACAATGAAAAACAATCCATAAACACGGGAATCAAGCAGTATATCGGGACAAACAGGGATGCAGGAATCAAAATTGCCATTTCAGATCATTTCAGCCCAAACAGGCTTAGAGTTTGAACATGGGATTCCCACACATACGGTTGGAACATGTGAGAACTAACTATATTCGCACCTGGATTTGCCAATTCGAGTGAGATGAACTGGGGCCGCATTTTCCAGCAGGGGGTGAGGCCCATTGAACTCATCATCTTAGTGGACTACCGAACAATATTGTAAATATTTTGAAAACCAAATGAGTGCATGACCCACTAGACAAATTGCAAAGTGATACGGTCAGCAACAACGGCTAGTTAACCCAAATTTTCGGAAGATGATGGAACATTCAAATGTAACCTCCCCCCAGCCTCCACATACCAAATACCAAGAAGGATTCAGGCATTGAAGCGACAAAAGCTGGGCAACCCCCAAAACATCTTGATTTCATGCAGAATTGAGATCTAAACAAAGCCTATCTCAGATCCCCTGTAGGGTGAGTCTCCCCTTAAATCCTCTCCCCGGCCAAAACCATGCCCTCAACCCATCCAAAATATCCAAATCAATGTCCAACAAAAAACGAGCGTCTTCAGCAGTGTCTCAGCATCCACGAAACCCAAATGAATTCGTTTGTTGATTCTTCCAGGACGGATGAGGGCGGGATCCAACTTCTCTGGATGATTGGTAGTCATGACCTGGACACGCGTCCAGGCACAAGGAAACAGAGCTACGAGGAATTTGACAAATGTTTCAGTTTTCGCAGTTGGACATCGTCGTAGATAGATGATAAATGGAGAAATGGTGATATGACAAATGATTTGTGTTTTCCGACTTTTGGTTTCCAAAGGACCATGTCTACAGTATACATCATGCAAATCTTGAATCAGGTGGAAAAAATGATGTCTGGCCATTTTGGTTGGGCATTCAATTTCCCAATTCATGCTAAAACAATACACCAAAACCTTCGATTGATCCTGAAATGACTTTAAAAATTTTAGGCATGGGGAAATGGCATGGTTCGCATCAAAAAAACAGGATGACTCATGGATCATCTGATCATCCAAAGATTTTCACCATGCAGCTGGCCGAGTTCCGCCAAGCTTCGACCACTCTGCCTGGAGTATCCACCACCCCATCCAGGACATTTAGGAGTCCAGAAAGGTTCAGTCGGTCAAGTTCTGGCTCCGATTTCAACCTCGTTGGTTGAGCCAACTACTAAGGAGGTCCTCAAGGACCATATCTCTGCATTGTGGTCAAACCTCCGACCAGATTTTTCTTTATACACCTAGAGCTGTTGGTATCATTCTCCCCGGTCGTGCAGCTGATAGTTCGTTTAGTTCTATTCCGATTGTCGCTGGTTGCATTGAAAAAAATGTTTGTTGCCGTTCACATGCCAATGTGTCTGTTGGTTATTTCCTATTTTGTTCTGCAGTGAGTCATCTTTATGTGCTAAATCCCGTTTGTCAGGTGGACATCCCGTTTCGCTTATACTTCTGTGTGCCACGGTCAAAATTTGCTCTTCGGGGTATGGTCATCCAACCATCATTTGGGACACTTACAATGGGGTATATCAACCTCTACTAATGACTTGAGAATGGTAGTGACCATCTCAGAAGATGGGTATATAATCAAATGTGCTAGGGTCAAAACATGGTATATGGTTCCTCCACTTCGGACTGCGTCGAGTCTCTGCCCAGTCCCCGCCTTTAGCAGAGCTGGGCAGCACGAAATCGGCAATGTTTTCATCGCCTGCGACGGTAGCGGTTGTACCGTGTGGATCTACAACTCCAACCACCTTCTCTTGCTTCAACATCACGCGTATCTTCAATCGTGGGAATGATAGGTCTTCTGACCGGTATGATGGGCGCACCATGTTCAGCATCATTGCGAGCAGCAAAGTAAAGAACCAAACTTTCAATGATGTCAATCTGGAATGGAAATGATGGTCGATACTTGAAACCACTCTTCTGTTTGGCGCCTCCCAAAACTCGAAGACTTCTGGCCATCGCTCTTTCGGCTGGCACAATGGCTCGACCCAAAATTGTCTGGAGCGTCGTGGCTGCTCTCTCAAAAGCAAAAACCTTTCGTCCAAATTCAACATCCACATTGTTAAGCTCAAGCTGAAGGGGCATGAAGTTGGGCCCAATGCCACCTGTGTTATTAACCACTCCTTGCTGCGTAGCGTACATAAAAGAAAGGCACAGTTCGTACCAGGTAATGCCCGCATCAAGGGGCCCATTTTCATCTGACCACTGCACTTGTTCCAGCCAGCTCATTCTCATCCGGCTGTATCCCGACCCCCACAATGAAGCTCCAACTCTCTCTATACGTCCGGTTGCTCCGCAAAGCGCCAACTATTCTGCGGCCTCCAGTGTTTGAGTTCAGAAATTTGCGCCGTCCATGAGCGCACGCTGTCGCCCACCGGGCTACCAATTTCATCTTGCTGAAAAAGTCTAGCACGAAACGTTTGCAACGCATGCACGCATGCACATATTTCAAATGCATAGCCTGCAGGTTCAGCATGCAAATATGATGCGGTAAATCGTCATGAAAAGGCGTGGTCTTTTGCAATCCTTTCAATGCGACCTTTGCGGCGTGGCCAGCCGCTACATTTCCCAGCTTATGCCAAGTCATGTGAGAGTGATCTTCCCGACGTTTCAGTGAATGCGCCTTGATCTTATGGAAGATTAAATCAGGCTTATGTACAAAAGGCCACCATTCGGCAATCAGGTCAAAGTTGGGTGACTTGTGGAATACCAAAGCTCGTTCCTTCATTTGGGTAAGGACATCTAAGACATACTGCGAGTCACTGTGCACATGTGCTTGGTCGAAATGTGTCGAAACCCAAATCGCAGCAGCAAGTTCAGCTCGGTCGATGTGTTTCTGTCTGGGTGTCTCCCCCGTTACCGATACACTGAAGTGGGGTGGGATTCTCAACGTAGTGCGGAATCTGCCGACTTCAGTTTGCATCTCAACTTCATCTGCAGGGTACTGATACATCACAGCAAATGCAATACGTCTATATCCTGGGTACTTAGGTTCATCGCATGTGCCATCCAAGTAGAGTACTGGACAAATTCATACAAATTCCAAAGGCTTGATTACGAAGAATGTCCTGCATGATTTGGCTGTCAGGCGCCGGCCATTTGATTTGTTGGTAACACCATTTCTGGAACTCACGTTGGTCAGGCATATACACCAAAGGAAACAGAACGTGGCAAAGATTCAATTCACGGAGATGTTCAATATGGTCTGCAAACTGCTCTCTTACCGGCGCGGTGGCACTGCATTCCATGATTCGGTGAAGAAGGGACCAGCCTCACTTGCGCCCACACTCAGACGTCACTTGCGCCCACATTGGGGTTAAGGAACATGAACAACCATTTAGGGTTTCATTTAGGGTTTCAT
>BGPT01000096.1:153365-254682 GCA_003297045.1 Symbiodinium sp. clade C Y103
TTTCTTTAGGGTTTCTTTAGGGTTTCTTTAGGGTTTAGGGTTTAGGGTTTATGGTTTAGGGTGTTTCCCTGAGACTGTCAGCGATTTTAGTCTACGAAGCACCCACGCGGGCACAAGCGAAGCTCGAGCGCGGGCACAAGCGAGGCCGTATCCNAGGGTTTCATTTAGGGTTTCTTTAGGGTTTTCTTTAGGGTTTCTTTAGGGTTTCTTTAGGGTTTAGGGTTTAGGGTTTATGGTTTAGGGTGTTTCCCTGAGACTGTCAGCGATTTTAGTCTACGAAGCACCCACGCGGGCACAAGCGAAGCTCGAGCGCGGGCACAAGCGAGGCCGTATCCGTGAAGAACTGAATCCGGCGTGCAGAAAGGGCAAACATCTGTGTCAGTAAAATACTTCAATTGCTCTGCGGTCATTGAAGCTCCAGTGATGTGTTCGCACCAACCACGTGTTTCTCCTGGGAGCACTGTTTCAACAGTTTGATGGACATCCGACGATCTGGCACCGGCATGTTTTGCTAATCAGGTCGTGCAAGACATACTTGCATTACATGCTTAAGCCATGAGTATTCAAGTTGCGGAAAAATCTCATGCTGGGAACTGGTCAGAATGGGCAACTGCAGGTTGGTGTCAATCATGATGGTGCCCTGTCTGGTGATGGACTATCCTATTCTGGCAAGGTTGTAGGCCACTGCCCCAGCCGGTCCAATGGACCTATTGCATGCAATGGCCATAAATGCTTGGAAAAGGTCTGCATCAGCACGGATGAGCCAAGATCTCAAATTTCTCAAGCTGTTGTTGATGAGGTACAGGGTGGGGTCAACGACAAATGGGGTCAGGAGGGAACAGACAATTAACGGATTGCTGTTGCCCTTGTTGAGCACTAACGTCTTGGCAATTGTGGTGCGCAAATCCTTCGACCATGGAACCCCCTACCACATATGATTCCGTTCCCCACAAGGCCTTGGTCAAGGCATAGCTGCAGATTTTTGCTCTGGTTTCCAAGGTTAGGTGCTCCTGCCTAGCCCTTTGCATTTGTTGGATGGCACCTTCATGGCGTCCTTGTTGGGTGGATCTGGAATGACACTTGTTATAATGCAAGGTGAACCCTAAATCACGGGCATTATGACCGATCACAAGGTCCACTTCTTCAGGGCACTCAGCTGACATCAGTGCCTGCCAGACTTCCCTATTGCGAGCATCAGTGGGCCATATCCAGGTTTTCCGCCAATCGATTTGCAAAAGCAAGGAGTTGGTGAAACGAACAGCTGCTCGGAGTGCTCGGATGTTGTGGGCCGTGGACAACGTCCGCCACGCCCAATTGTCGGCGTATGCCAAAGGGAACGTACCCTCGCAGGCCAGTTGTTGGGTCCACACTGCACTGATCGATAGGCAGGCAGCTACTGACCATGAATCACCTTCAGGGCATCCAGTTGATGCCTCGCCGCCACTATCCATACATACAGGGACCGAGTTTCCACCATCTGCGCATGCTTTGCAGTGTGATGTACCATCAATTGATCCAAGGTTTTGGGACTCCAAACTTTTCCATGGCTTTTCCACGGCCATCGGGCCAACAAGTTGAAGCACTTAGTCAAATCCAAAGTGAGTCCTTGCCAATGGGAGCCCAAGCGCTCTTTCTTGAGCAATCTTTGCCCGAGTTGGAATTGAAGGTGGAGCATGTAATGGTGTGGATTTCTTCCCGGCATGAATCCCAGTACTTCTTGTGGCGTAACTTGCGTCCACTTCTGTAGAATCTGGGAACAAACAACCTTGGCTATTAATCTGTAAAGCACGGGTAGCAGGGTGATTGGTCGGGTGGCCTCTGGCCCCGTAGCGTTTGGTGATTTTCCATCTGGGATGGTGATGGTTTGCATCAATGGTCATTCGTCAACCACAATGGGTATTTAATTCCCTATTAATCGCTTGATGACCAATCCCCCAGTATGGGAAACTAATCCATGTTTTGACGGAATGCGGTGCGATCTGTTCGCGCTACTGCGCCCATTCCCAGGAGGGGGGTACTCAGCAAATGGCACGGGTGGCCACAATATCAGAAAATTCCGAATTAACCGCCAGCGTGTGTAGTTTCACAATCACGCCTCACACGGCAGTAAACAACATTGTGGTGCCACGTTTTGTGGAAGACAACCATGCCACGCTCAAGCAAGGGGCCACTATCAAAGAGCAAGGGAATCAACAAGCGCACACAAGTGACAAGTCAACGCACCACAGCGGCTTTCCTGAAATCAGGCAGCCATTGTACGCCAGGGTGTGCCGGAAAATGAGGATCTCTCGTGTCCAAGCAGATGGGCAAGTTGAGAGCCAGGTGCACGTGCTAATCCAAACTTCTCGGGCATGATGGAGGGATCAAGGGACAACTTGAGCACATCAGGGCTCACCACGCATTGATCAAGCCAAGCATCTGAGACGTGAAGAAGAACATCAAAAGAGACAAGCGCAGGTGGTGATGATCTAGGCCAAGAGGCACAAGTATACGGGATGACCTTTGTGTCTCCATTTATCACTGCCACGACCAAAAGTCTATGACTTTCCTGCGGTGCAACATCAGCCAGGTAGCCAAGTCAAGCGTTTTGCACCATCTCAAGCGCCAGCCACGCCGTCTGATACATGCTCGCAAGACGCCCCAATTGGGGTTAGTTCCAATACTGCTGAGATACTCCATTGCGGCCAGCGAGCAGCCAAAAAGCCGGAAAATGGCCCAAGCCAATGCAGAGAGTGCACCATCTTCCCAAATCAGTCCTGGGCCAGAAGAGGCGGTAGACCAAGCAGGGCACGGATGTGCACACACGCCAACCTGAAACTGTGCAATGCCAGCCAAACGGATCCATGCAAAGTCATTCAAATTGGTCTGCGCAACAAGTTTTGAATGGAGAAATACCCAGTCAGGATCAAGTTCCAAGTCCTCAAGGACGACCTAAGCACCAAAGGTGTTACGATAAGCCAAAACACAAGCCTCACTAAGAGTCAACCTCAAGCGCTGTAACAGCAGGGAAGCCAAGCGAAGCAAGTGCACATGTCACGTGAGCCCAACCAGAGAAGCACGCGCTGTAGAATTCCATCGCACGCACGGTGCTATTTGGTATGGCCTCCCGGCATCCCGGAGCCGGCATCACACAACCCCCTTCTATGGAAACAACCAATCAAATTGCAAAGACAAAAGCCAGAAGACAGATGGCAACACGGTGCGACATGACAAGCTTCCACAGATCATCAGAGACTACCACCAAAAAGTCGATCGCGATGTCGTGACAACAACGTTTCGGCATGAGGTCACACAGAAAGTGCTCGCCCCAAGAGGATGGTTATCAAGAAGTTTTCCATGGAGAAGAACTCCGTCACGGCTCATGCTAACAACGCCCAAGCCACCAACCACGCAGGATACACAATAATGACAGGGACACACCAATGGGCTGCATGCTAACTTCCTGAAGACCCTTCCCATGCGGTGGTTAGATGCCATGGCTCAATCGGTTCGCTTTCCCAGGGCTATCCGGTCATGCCCCGTGGAGGCTTGAGCCCCATGACTATCCATGTTTTGACCGTGACACATATATCATCCAACTTCTGACCAAGGCGCGGCACGTGTACATGTGCACCATCTAGTGATTCAACATCGTAATAGAAAATCATTCATTTATAGATGAGTTCCCGATATTTTCCCATGTCTGTTATCTTGGTTTCTTGGTTTCCCATGGCCATGCATAAAAAACAATGGGATCCTAAACCATGAGCAGTTGCTGGTGACTACCAAGCAACTTTGATTTCGTACTGCTCTGTTCAGCTGACTGCACCACGACCTCGGCCACCTACAAGAGATGCTGGAGTGATGAGTGGAACTGGAAGTCCGATGGTCTCATCTCGGATACTGTTTTTTTTTCCAGCTGAAATTCCCACTGTTGGAATATGTTTTTAGAATTTTCAGTCGTAGAGTCATTTCATGTCATTTCTAAACCTGCCAGGTTTTTGATGGATAGATCATGAAAAGCTGAGTATGAGTGCGGCTCAGTCTACATTGAAGCCATTGCCTCATGAAAATCCGCAGAGTGTAAACCTGTCAATGACTTGACACTCCAGAGAGCAAATCAAAAATGCCAAACAATGTCAACCATGATCAACCATGCAAATCCTCGCCTCCTCTTCAGGTTCATCATCATCATCATCCTCTTCTTCCTGCACTTCAGATTCTTCTTCCACGATTTCCTCCGAGGCCACCCTGGAGACCTGTCGCAACATCTGCGGCACCGAGAACGGCGCGTTGCGCTTCAGCGCCGCCGGGTCCAGCGGCGTCACCGGCGCCGAGGCCGCGCGCGGCAACGGACCACCGGGCAACGGACCGCTGCCGCCGGCGCCCGCAACGCCGTCCTCGGGCAGCGGCTCCAAGGCGGGCGCCGCCAATATGCTGCCGGCCTGCGCCGCGGCGGCCGCAGAGGCGCCCTTGCGGGCATAGACCACCTGTGCTAAGAGGGGAATGGTGGGAGAGGCTGGGACGAATCAATTTATGTTTGTCCTTGAGGCAAGAAAAAAGGAGGGGTTGCTGGGAACTTGTTAATTTCCTCACCAAGAGCAAACTCTTTTCTTTGAATGTTGAGGTCTGGAGATAGTCATTTGCTGATGGCAACAGCCCGTGACTTTTGCAGGGCGGGCCAGGATTCTGAACTTCCCCACCTTGGAAGCACAATCCACGTCTTCCATCACAAAGATGACCTCACTGAACTTCATCTTGAAGGGTTCATCTTCGCCACTTACAGAATAGGAGAGGTCAAACATCATGTCCATCAGTTCCTTCGGGTTCAAAGGGATACCAAAAGCTAAGGCCAAAAGATCCAAGACTGGAGACTGGAGACTGCCAGAATTGCCTGTGACCTGTGTCTTTTCAAAATTGCGAGAAGATTCCGTTTAGAGGAAACCAACTCCCGAGTCTTGGACCCCCGCATTGAATGACATCCCAGAACTGTTTGTGAAGCCCTCGAAGCCTGATTCGTCTTCACCTTCTCCAGCGAAACTGATACGATGTGTCGCTTCAAATAGATGGCCAGTGCTTTGATGAGACTCGTTTTTCCAGTGCCCGGGGGGCCATCCAGAAGAATTCCCAGCTTGTTGGGAAAGCCCGGAATGGCAAATTTTCCTCGGGCATGCATGAAATCATCCACCAGCTTCAACAACTGACTCTTTTCTGGAAAGAAGAGCGTGTCGAAATTCTTGGCGTCAGAGAGCAAATAGCGCTTGTACTTCCGGGCCTCTGAAGGAATTCATGGAATCCACCATTTGGATCCATTTGGTCACTCCAGAAAGGGGAGAAGATGAAGATATTTCTGCATCATCAGGTTCAAGTCGCCCGGACTGCTACAACTTTCATCCTAAGAAAGATCCAATTTGACTTCATATCTATGTCACACAGAATATACGTGCACTATACAGGTAAAATCCCCATTTCAGGCACGTACGGCCTTGATTTAGGGTACAGCCATACTCATCTCCATCTGGGTTTGTCTGAAAATACGGGACGCCCGAATTTGATGCTAAGTCACCATCCCATCAAACATCTTGTTGTTCAATGTTATTTATGGTTGCATACACATTTAGCACATCTTTTTCACACAAAATATGTCGTCCCTGTGATTTTCAAACTGCCTTGTCGGATTCGTCATCAGAGCCACCCTCCGTGGTCTTGGGACTGGAAAGGATCGGCTGATACAGGTAGCGACCTCAGCAGGAGGTGAAATACTACAGAGATTTCGGGTAACGAAGAAGAGCAGTGTAGGGGAAACCAATAGGCAGATAAAAGCAACAAACAGATACATGTTTCACCAACAATTCTGTGGAAACTGCTAAAAATGACAAGATATTACAAGTACGTCACCAACAAGGAACATCGATTGAGCCGGCAGGCGGACAATCAGAATCATATCCCGTAAACCCACTATGATATATTTTTATATCATATAATATCCCACTACAATCCCATTGAAACCAAATATGGTCTGTAATCGATTTTGAGTCGAAGCTACGACGTGACTTTGGTTACATATCCCATTGTGTCCCAATAAAATTGACTAAAATATGGTTGCTTGTAAACCCTCAAGTTCCTTTGGTTGCTTCAATCTCCATGATAGAAAACAACCATAAACCGATAAACCACATCCGCCAGGTGACTTTTGTCGGTCTCCTCCCCTTTCTTCGTCTTGTAGAACTCGAAGGCATCATCGATGAACTGATCCACCTTCGCCCGTGCCTTCTTCCCGCGGGCCCGCAGCTCAAAGACGAAGGTCCGCACGCAAACGCGTCCCTGGCCTGCCAGCGTGCACTGGAAGTGGATAAAGAACCTATGTAACTGGGCTTATCCCACAAGTATAGCATGTAACAATGTATTAGGAAGATTTATCTCACATGTATATAGTATGTATATTAGGAGGATTTGCATGGATTTACTGTATCTCACCTTATATATATATATATACATATATTCAGTCAAGCACCGTGTCGCCTCATCTTTGATGCTGATGTTGCAATGCTGTTGATGAAATCCCTTACTTTCTGCTGAAATCCCTCCTTTCTTCTGGTCAAATCCCCGTCTTCACGAATTCAACTCTCATCTTCAGAGCTGAACTCTCACTTTTCATGGCAAAAAAACACCCCATCCCCAAACCCATCCCCATCCCCCCCATCCCCAAACCCCCCCAACCCCATCACCCAACCTTCGCCCTCCTCGTTCACCTCCAAAGACTGGCGGAAGTGCAGCGGTGGATCGGAGGCGCAGATGGGGATCCAATGGTCCTTCCGTGGCAGGCGATTCACGCTGTAGGCCATCAGCTGTTTGTAGCTGCCCGAGAAGACACAGTTGTCCTGGGGACCCGTGGCTGGGTAGGATGTAGCCATTCGCTGTGGGATGGGTCATTAAAAACATGGAGAATGTGGTAAAGGATGAGGCTTGAAATGGTTTTTGGAGTTTGAAGCTAGTGGATTTGGGGGCTCCAAACACTGAGAAAATGCCAGAAATTGATAGATTCCTTGCAGTCTTTTCCCCTCAATTCCTGCAGAGTTCCTTTGAATAAATACCAATCCGTAAGATCAATGGTCTAGTTTTGGGGGGATGCAGATGGGTTTCAACGATAAAAATGGGGACATAGATTATACGTGGGAGTGATTTGGGATTGGTGATGAGTTGCAATGAAAAAATCGAAGTTCATTCTCACCCATTTCGACCAAGATTGGGGTTAAGAACCAAGAAAACATGGAGATGCTTTTCTTATATCATTGTTTGACTGAAAGGCATTAAACCATCAAAACCTGTTGAACAACCAGTTCTGTTGTATGAACTTCTACAAATATTTGGATGTGTCCACCCCTGGCTTTGTTGAGTCATTGGCCACTACCTACTGCCGTCTCCTAGCTCCGAGACGAGCGTCGCCATATTGATCCTTCTCCAGTTTGACCTGGTGATGAAATGCGCAGCTCAAGGCAGCTGTGGCAGCTGTGGGGATTATACTAATTGGTTTAATAGTCTATTGAAGATTTTGACCCATAAGAATATCTACTAACCAACCAGTCTTATACTGACTGGCTTATTGAGGATTTTGACCGTAAGAAGATCTACTTACCAGTATTTCACGGGATAATGTGGGATTCGCCCAATGCCATAGTCACAAAGTCCCCTCAACAAAGGAGCATCATGAAATTGGGTATACCCCGTTCTGACTGGGATGATGGTTATAAAGTGACCCAAAAAATGGTTGCCGAACGGGATTGTTTATGGCCTTGGGTGGCTCCCACATTAATTACTTCCTATACGTGAATCGGATTCCAACCAAAACTATATTAGGTCCATAATCATCCAATAATATATTAGATCCTATATTCGATTCCCGGAGTATATATTTCATACTGAATGTTAGATCATTATAGATCCCTATGGATTGATGACCCCAATCAGCCAAAATCCGTGTGATCCCACTCCTGACAGCGACCACATTGTGAAACGAGCTACAGTATTTGGATGTGTACTGAAGATCTGAGTGCCTCTTAGTGTTGGTTGTAACATCTTTAGGGTCTGTCAAAGATCAGGGGATATATTCAAAAACCAGTGATTTTCCGCATGAAAGCAGGCCATGACATGGTGGATGTGGGGCTTCGATGTATTATATTGGACACATACCCATTTTCGCGATGTCGGCGAATCCCGTTGATGTTTGATTGTCTTGATATGTATCCCATATTTTGTGGCTATGTAAATCACCACCATCGCAGTTTTCTTCATGGAAATTCTGAGGTTTGGACATTCGCCGATGCTCCGAGATGCAGATTCCCCGCCTCCTTCTGAGGGATCAAATAGACCTCAGCATCGTCAATGTCCAAAGTGCACTTCTCCTGCATGTAGAGCTTGATCGCCTGGGGTCATTTCTTGGCGACTGGAACATGTTGGAAGCAGAAAGTTGGCTCACTTCCATTCCTGTATTTGGCAACAAGTTGGTAGATGCCTTGCATCCCAATTTAAGATTATAATATGACCATAAATGTATGTGTAAATATACACACCTCCAAATTCTATGGGAGTATAATCAACTTCCTCACCATTTCGCAGCCAAGACCATCCCTTTCAGCCTTCTGCAGGATGTTGTTTCGAGCTGAAGTTTCCAAGGCGGTTCGGTCATCACCTTGGCACCCTACAATGCCAAGGCCGAAGCCAAAGGATCTATGGAATCTATGGGATGATCTATGGGATGATATTTGGGTGATTAAATCCAAATAGAAATATCATAGGATATTGGTAATAGCATCCAAATATTTAGGTGATTAAATCCAAATGATATTTAGATGATTCATTGGAATCCTTGAGCTATCCCTCCTAGTTACTCTTTTTGAGAATGAATCGGGAAGGTTCAATTACTGGGCCAATACGAGGCTTCCTCTGATCCTGAGACTGGCAAGACGGGTTGGGAGATAACTGGGACAAAGAAACGAACATCGTGACAATTCCCAATCACCATTTAATTAGTGGCTTATTCCTCTCATCCACTACTCTCAACTTGTGGTAGATCCCATCCCCTTACATTAATCAACACCCCCTTAAAACCCCTGAATTGTTTTTGGTCTATTCATTTCGGAGGCCATGAATGGATGTATTTAAGATTGGGGGATGGGATTACAACTACAACTATATATGCACCTTCATCCAAGAATGTCATCGTTCTACCTCCTCTCCACCATTTGCTCGTCCAGTTGCCCCCCATAAAGCGAACTCCTCGATCTTCGTACTCCACACGGCGGATGTAAGTCTTTGTTCCAGTCACAAAATCGTACCTCTTCCAGAGGATTTGTTAAAACATAGGAAATCCAACCATCAATATGGCATACTCCCAGCGGATTTGTTGGAACATAGGAAATAACTTGGATTTGTGGGGGGGGTGAAAAATATGACATGATCCCAGTAGATTTCCCAGTTTTGGTGGATTAACCCATGGAAAAGCAAAAAATTGTTCAGCAAATCCAAGTCTTTGCCCAACCCTTCAGGTGCCTTCCCAGTTCCCGTTAAAGGTAAATATATAATAATCATACGAATAGGGGTCATGCCCCCGTTATGGGGTTATATAATTACATGTTATTAACATGGTTATACCCATTGACAGCCTCAACTGCACACCCAAGAACAAAACACTGAAAACCATTGAAAACCGGTTTTGAAACTCAAAGCAGCGCTTTCCTGCACAAGACCTTCAGCCGAGAGGCAGGAATCGAGCGGAGTCTTTGATTTTGGTGCTCATCGGGTCAGAATTTGAATTGCCCATGAAAAGACTCAGAACCACAGGAATCAGCATGCAAACCATCACATCCAGAATGGGATTGCCAGTGCGCAGGGCGTTCATGACGCCAAAATTTAAGCCAGAGGACATCTGCTGCTGCACATCTGACAGATCCATGGCTCGAACGAAACGCTTTCGTTGCAAGCGGCGTAAGCAGCTGAGTTAATTGGCTAAGGAGATGATCCACCAACCTTTGAGAGCCATCTGGAGATGGAGTATTAAAGTTGTTTGAAAAAGATCTGGACCTACCCCGACTTTGGGAAGTCCATGACTTGGAGCCACAACCATGTGGCACTTGATCTATATACAGTACAACTTTCATGCCCTGCCAAAGCGGCAAGTGTTATCAATGTTGCCATGTTGCCATAGACCCACACTGGAGATGCTGTCCATCGACTCTCCTTCACCAGTGTCATCAAGGCGCCATTTTGGGGTATCCCCGGTTTCCCCCAGTTTGAGAGAAACCGGTCTGGACTCCATGCTTGTGGCATCAACTATTGCAGAATACTCCACCTCGCCCCACCCCATGGTGCCCCCTTTTCTAGCGCACTGAAGCGAAGGGGTGCATGATGTTCAACCAATCGCTGCTCCAGCGAGGCAAGAGATTTTGATCAAGATACAGCAGATCCGATGCAAATCCCACGGAACGCAACGTTTCCTTCGGCCACAAAGCCTTCGTTGGGCCTTCAGAATCCTCACTGTTCAAATCCGCAGGCCTATGCCCCGATCATGTACATCAGCAAGTCCACCACACCTCAGGACTGGACAGCGCCATTAACAACACCACTCAATGATGCACCATGAAGATGTCCAAGACCAGCAAAACAAGTACATACATAACTTTTTATCTTAACAACTGCTGTTTTTTTCCTCCACACCTTAAAATCACCCAAAATGTGCCAACGATAAAAGTATCGACCACAAGAAAAAAACACATCAACAATGCCTGGCCAATCTTGCAAAAACAATAGATGTTTAGCTGGTTGGTTTATGTATCCCCATCTCTAGAACAAAAGATAACAATAAAATCAAGTATGAAAGTAGCCATCCAAGGTTTACCCAAATAATGTCCCATTGATATCCCATTGATATCCTTTGTTTATTCCATAAATCCCCATCAAATTGTTCCCATGATATCCCCAGTTGTCCTGATAGTCCGAGCAAATCCCAACATAATTCAGGGCCGCTCCCACATCCCAAATGCAAGGGGGAGAAATTGGCAAAGTATAGAGGTGAAATCACCAACAATAGTTATCGACAGTAGGTTGGAGCGACCCATCCAATGATTGTAAATGGGATTTTCATCTATAAATATCATCATATATGTTTAGACAAACCCATTGTCTTTCTTGATATATGACTATATTTTGGATGGCGGGCATTCCCATAAATCTCCAATTTTGGATGGTGAGTTTTCCCATCAATCTTCATTTTTGATGGCTAAATGCCTATAAATCCCAATTTTCGATGCTTAAACTGGTGGTCTAACCTCCCATGTTTTGACGAAATCATCCATGCCCTGCTGAACGTCTTCGGAGGTCGAACAACCGTCCAGGCACGGTTGGAGTAGCCCCACTCGTTGTCGTACCACGACCTGGAAAATACACATTGAAATTGTATAAATGTAGATATTGATGTGTATGTGTGTATCAATATATGCATGGATATATATTTTTCACATAGTCTCTAGAAATAATTATGTATACATATATACTATCATTATATACTGATGTCATTATGCATGAAATATCTTGAGCAAATACCTGTCTGAATAGACCCATATGGACCCACCATCTTTACCGACAGGCTTGTCGTTTTACATCCTTGCGCCCAGCTGTACGGAAAAGCAGAAAAGCAAGAAAGGAAAAAGAAGGCAAACAAGCGAAAACGGGTAAAGAATTTGTACTGGTAAAGACAAAACAAGAACTCCGCAATGCACAATTCTTGGAAAATTGGGGGCTCAAATGGAATCTATCATCAAACTCTAGGTGCAAGGTGTGCCTTCGTTTTAGAGGGTCGTCTGCGTTTTTGCAGGTTTTGACCTTCCTCATTCAAGTTTGTCTGAAAATTGGTGCACCCTGCATTCCAAGGGTTGAGCGTCAGATAATGAGACCACTGCTGAGCCCCATTTCAGACACTCCCATTCTTAGACAAGGGGACCATGATACAAAACAATCCCAGTAGATTCCCCGATTTGTGGATTGACCAATGTGTAAACAACAGATCTTCAGAAAATCCAGGCATTCCAAAGGACACGATCTTGAAGAAGCGCTTCTCGCCCTTGAGGTTGTTCTGCAGGGTGGCCTTGGAGTCGTAGATGGAAGAGTTCCTCAGGTCTCGCAGCACAGGGCGAAATTGCTTCTTTTTGGAAAAAAGAACTATATAGATTTGATATCTGGGGATTGTTTGAGAGTTGGAAACCTGGATCATCATTTGACATCCTTAACAAAAACACTTGTCCATCTACTTGGGGAGGGGTCTTAATGTAGGTAGCACCTTCCGAGTGCAGACCTCACTTGCAAAACATATCCTCCAAGTAATACCCAAGCCTGCTGTTTCGTGGCTTCAACCCATCCCAAAAATGTCAGCCGGGAATATCATCCCAACTGTGGTTGAGAACACGCTATATTCGACACATTTTGAGCCCCCCAAACAGTAGATGGTGAGTTGGCGGGTCGCCCGATCTCCCGTCCCGCCAAGTTGCACGTTGTGGATGAAGTCGCTGGACACCAACTCCTCATCGGTGAAGGACAAGACGCCCTTCATGTAGGTCTCAGTGGCCTCAAACAGCAAGTGATCAGTGGCTAAACTCCTGGTTGATGATGATATGGTTTGTTGGGGATTATCATGACCCAAATGGTTGTTGTTGTTGTTCTTCTTCTTTTGAGCCTTTAGGCAGTGTTGATGTAGCAACATGATTTCTGTTGGGGGATGAGGCACATGGCTTGTCAACAAAGCCATGATGGGTATTTTCTTTTTACTGCACGTCGTTGGAGGAGCGACGTCCAGAACTACATAGAGACGCTTGGCAAAGCGCACGGAAAAGATGAGCTAGCAATGCAGCGGAATCATCTTCTTCTTCTTCATCATCATCATCATCAGCATCATCATCATGTCATCTCCTTTTAGTGATTGGTTGACACCAGGGGTCGTCTAATGGGTCACAATGATCCCCACTAAACCGGGTAGTTTTTGACCCCCTGCAATGACGCTGCTTCATCGTGAACCCAGGCCCAAGATGACCCATCTGCACTTTGGCATTGCTCGGATTATTCAAAGACCACAGTGGTGACCACAGCCCTTCTCAGATCGGGAGCCTTCTTCATCAGGGCATCGATCTCCTCAATGGAGGTGTCCTTCTCGGCTGTGAAGGTCAGGTCCACCACAGAGACGTCAGGAGTAGGCACACCTTGGAAGGCTGACGCTTTGAATGACCACTTCCACGGACGGAAGGGGGCATGTAGAGCTCAATTATTAAAAGCCACCGGAATGGCAGCACACCTTGGAAGACACAGGGCACGTTGATGAACCGTTGCCTCTGAAATCGTCAGAAATTGGTAACTAGGTTAGATTCGACAAAAAAGATGTTTCGTGAAAGAAGTCCCAACAGTCGGTAAGTTTCACTTGTCAAAGTTTGCCGCAAATGTGTACTGTATAGCTTTGTATAGCTGAATTCATGATACAGGATGATGCAGTATATCTGCGGTTTTCCCGTGAAGGTTCCCATGCCATCCGCCAAGACACGGAAGGCCATACCGGTCAACTTGCCCTTGGTGCTGGGCAACACCTCGCCCACCGCCTTTGCGGCTCCGGTGGAGCTGGGGATGATATTACAAGACGCTGCGCGTCCTCCACGCCAGTCCTGCGTTGGTGCTGGTGCGAGTGAATGACAAAGAAACGGGCGTATTGGAATCTGGACAAAGGTTGCAAATTACAAGAAAGAGTCGCAAGACAAGATACTGCATCACAAGGAAGACGCCATCCACGGTCTTCTGAGTGGCAGTGTAGGAGTGGATGGTGGTCATGAGACCCTTCTCGATTCCAATGCCCTCCTACGCACACTGAAAACAGGGATGGGAAGAGCCCACAGCCCCCAGCCTATGTCCCAAAAAAAGAATTAGGGAAACTGGAATGGTGTGAGTAATCGAGGATTTGTCAAGTGTAAATTCTTCACATATGCCATGATTGCAATGGTCCTGTACTCCAAATCAAATAGTGAAAGTGTGACTCTGCAAGACACCAATCTTTGGAGTGGGGTTGCGTCAGGAGTTTGAGGTCAGAAATCACAACCTAAACTTTGTACTCTGTGGAACATTTCAAGGGTAGAATGTAACTTGCAACCAAAAACACATGGTACCTGTCCTTCAAGAGGACGTGGACGATAGGAGCCAGGCAATTGGTGGTGCAGGAGGCGTTGGACACCACGTTGTGGTTGGCCTTGTCGTACTCCGTGTGGTTCACTCCGCAAACCTCAACCGACACCAAAATGGTCATGGTTCGTAGCAAACACTTGGGGCGGGCAATGATGTTCCCCCATAGCTACATAAACACATGCTCAGCTCATCCCAGGTCTTGGGCTATATCTGTGCCATGCATACCCACTTAGGATCGCCATTTGCAGCGTCAGGAACCAAGGTCTTCAAGTCACCCTTTCCAGGGGCGGAGATGATGACCTTCTTGGCGCCCGCCTCGATGTGTCCAGCGGCCTCCAGAGGTGAAGATTGGAAGAGGCACTACTTTTGGTGAGTTTTAGGGTCTCAAACCATGGATTTTTGTTGAGATTCTTTGGGACTTGTGTGGGGTTTGTTTGGTCTTGTTTATTGAAATTGTTATTGATTTTTTTTACTGGGATTGTTGGGGGGGACCAAACTTTGACCCTCGGAATTTGCTTTAAGCGAAGATTGCAACTGCTCTGACTTGGAAGTATTTTGGCATCATGAGTTGTTTGAGTGGCTACAGTATTTCGGAACGCGAACGGAGCACTGCAATCCCTCCGATGGTTGGCGAACTGGAATCTTGTTGATCCAGCTCGTTAGTACTTTGACATACTTTGAGCATCTTTGAACCTTCATCAATGAGCACCGCTTCAGGATTAAATCCACTCATCTCTCCATGTTCTACATTTCATAACAGTCCATATAAGCAAGAGTACAGTACCCGTTTCACTGGCTTGGTTAAAGGCAAACTTTCTAGGAAATTGTGGGTTCACAATCCACAGGTGGAGGTGTCCTTGTGAAATGCGACACTAGAATGGTTCAATATAGGGCTTTTGTCTGAAAACAGGCTGTAGCCACTCAAACAACTCATGATGCCAAAATACTTCCAAGTCAGAGCAGTTGCAATCTTCGCTTAAAGCAATTCCGAGGGTCAAAGTTTGGTCCCCCCCAACAATCCCAGTAACAAAAATCAATAACAATTTCAATAAACAAGACCGAACAAACCCCACACGTCTGTTGCATCCTCGCCTTCTCAGCCTCAACAAAGAGACCAGTCGACTCAATAACGTACTCCACACCCATGTCCTGAAGCCATGTGTCATGGAGTGCAAAAATGGCTAGGAAAGTCCAGGAGGTTTGGATGTTTCGCAATTTTTGCAGGCCGAAGGTCTTTGAAAATTTGGCTACAGGTATAAATTTAAGACCCATTGGACAACCGGATGTCTGGACATCTTATGAACCAAATCGTCCCAGTCTCTTGGGTCAGTGACTTGATCTGGGAACATATCTCAAGGAACGAGGAATCTGAAAATAAATATGGTTCCCCAGTTTCAGACACACCCATGTTTTACATGCCCCAGCTGTCCTTCCAAGGCAAGGCCTTGGGTCCCTCACGGCTGGCTTGGATGCACTTGATCTTGTGGCCGTTCACGATCAGCTCGTCCTTCTCCCCGGCCGCAAAGTTTGTTTCGGATCTGCAGCAAACTATCTTCATGGCCCTTCAACAGGGAATCTTCCATCATGTCTATTTTGCCTCTGCCAAAATAAGAGATGCAGAACAATATCGGCAAGGCGTGTTTTCTAACTTTTCTCCAGGCTGCTTCATCTGGTAGGCGAAGTACTCCGCATCGGTGGACATATCAACCACGCCGACCACATCCAGCTTGGTTCCCAAGAGGTTCTGATCGCAAATGGCCTGCAGTCCATCTCTGGCTGCATGAAAGGTCAACAAAAAGGCCATTGATTCGAACCTTCATACTTGGGCTTGTTTCAAAATAAAGTGCTCAATCATTTTCCCCATTTAAGATGGTCTTTTGTGGGTATGCCGGTCACGTACCATCTTGTTGGTGAAATATCATATCCTTAGATTTTGTTAGCAACATCGCCATTTTGGATACCCTTATTTGGATTATAATTCATAACAATTCACCACCTGAAAAAATTGGCCCAATTGAGCCACTATGGCCTTTTTCGTAATCCCCAATAAATTAAGTAGTATGAGTCCCTAGTTCTTAATCAATCAACCAGGTTTTTTTTCATGGCCCAATTGGGAATGTTAATCCCCTAATTTAGGTCGTCCCACCCTGGTTTCGGAGCTTCATGGCCCCTGCCGCCCCCGGCCTGGAAGACCATGCGGCCGATACGGCCGAATCCGTTGATGCCAATCTTAGTCGCCTCAGTCGTGGGGAAATCAGCGCAGGGACAGTCCCAGAATCCGATTTTGTAATTGACATCCGAAAGCTCGATGAATTTGGGGACCAAAAACTATGTTTGTAGACTTTCTTACAACCAATACATTGAGACAGGGGCATGAAAAACACCAAAAATCCCTTCAAATTTACAATTGCTGACTTTGCTGACACAATATTTGTCACTATGTCTTAATGATCTTAATGGAGTTCTTCCAAGAGACAGGTATCCCGGTATCCCTGTAACTCAATGGTTTCCCATATGAAAGGGAGAATGTTTTGGGGAACCATGTTTTGGGGAACCAGCACTTGCCTTTAAAATCCTTTGGTACCATGGTTTCCCACAGATCTGTTGTGCAACTGGGGCACCATGACTTTCAAGAGGGTTTGATGCTGAGCGATCAGGATATGTTTGAACCAGCAGCTACAACAGTTTCGGCACACAACTGGTTCCTGCGGAGAGGGACAGATCTGTTGGAATGCTGGGATCTGTGCCACACCCAAGTCCCAACAGGGTCAGAAAGCACCTTGACTCAACATGTCTTGCCCTGCATGAAACAGGTCAAAGGTCTCCACATAGAGCAGTGGACATGATCATGACAATCGATCGTTTTAGCCTGTCCAAAGCGAGGCAAACGAGACAAACGTCTCCACAAGATAGAGCAATTCCTGCTACGGCTATGGAATGATCAGCCCCTATCAATCTGGAATCAGTTGGGGTGGTTGATGGGTGCAGGGCACGCCAGCCACACAAAAGCGCTGTGAATCTCCTGAAGTGCCACGCCTGCCACGCAAAACACCACAGCGTCATGGCGACCAAACGCGCCACATGACCCAACCCAAAGTCGCAAGTACCACGCTTGCCACACAAAAACATTGTGAGGATGTGTGTGACAAAGTTGCGTGTGAAAAAGTTGTGTGTGTGTGACAATGTTGCGCGTGAAAGAAATTGTGTGACAATGTTGTGGGGGGAAGACTTGTGTGCAACATGTGCGCGTGAAAGAGTTGCGTGTGACCATGTTGTGCGTGAAAGAGTTGTGCGTGTGTGTGTGTGTGTGTGTGCGCGCGCGTGTGACAATGTTGTGTGTGTGTGTGTGACAAGGCTGTGTGTGAAACAGTTGTGTGTGACGATGCGTTGCCCGTGGACGCAGAGGGGCGGACGGAGGCGGCGGGCCAAGCGGTCGGGCGCAGAGCAAGAAAACAATGATGTGGGGAATTACTAGGCAATGGGGGGAATCTCAAGTAAGCATGCCAAATATATTATATATATATATATATTATATATATATATATTATATATATATTTGAATAAGGCATATGGTAGGCGTCGAAGTCACGTGGGTTCATGTGGAGGCTTCTGTGGCTGTGGGCTCTTCCCCTCCCCAAAAAGAATCATAAATTTGGCTGTGCTTTCGCATGCGGTTAGCCGCCATAGTCTTCAAGGCGAGGTGGTTTTTGGGCGTGTTGGTGGCCTTGAGGGCTTCAGCCAGTGCCACGAACAAGCAATTGCCTTGTCCAGCGTTGTTGATTAGGCAGAAGCCTGCTGGTGCTGTGGCCTCAATCTGCTTGCGGCGCTTATTGCTGGGGTTGGCAGACTGTTGTTGTGGGATGTTTTTGCTGTCGAAGGTGCGGAGCTTGCGAACTTGTGTCTGAGGCACCTTTCTAGTAGAACATGTCTTTCTCCTGCTTCTTCTCCGCCAAGTACGCGATAAGGTCCTCATCTCGGACAGATCGTCCCTGGCAATCTGATCCAGACGCTGAGGGATGCTGCTTGGCAGGTAAATTTAAAAACTTTGCGAAAACTTGCGTTGTCTCTTTTCCCTTTCAAACACTGAAGGCACCATACCAAAAAGTAAGCGATCACAAGATTAGGCAAGGCAGCCGCTGAGAGCAACAAGCACGGGGAAGACATGCAGCAGTCCTGGGAAAAGGCCGCTGCCGTCAAGGCGACGTTGCAAAGCTCCACAGGTCTCCCCCTCACACCAACATTCATATCTGGAGCCAGCTGCCACAGCTGCACCGAGCCAGGGCCGACGGTGGTAGCACATGATCTGCAACAAGATGACAAATCCAAATGTTTAGATTTCCAGGAGTGTAGGAGGGTGAAACGACCAAATATTCATGGTGTGTTTAGGGCTGGTGAATGAACCTATGGCCCGTCGGCTTCGCGACCTTGCTGGTGGTTTCAGATGCGTTTGCATTTTTCAAGTCAGCGGAGCGATGCTGTGCTGTGTCATGGAGCAGCTTGGCATGCATGGAGGTGCCGTCACGACCGTGGAGGCCGCACATGAGCTCAGGTGGTGCCCCTTGTTGTGTCCACTGGCCGAGGTGTTTGACCAGGGCGCTGGCTCCGATGCGCCAACCTTTGCCTGTGATGCTGCTGGGACGGGTACCTCCTTGGGGTTTGGCAAGGAGGACAACCAAGGTGCGGCACCAGGTGTATGGCACTGGGGCACCGTCGAGAATGGTGTTCCAGAGCGTGGTGACACCAGGAGTTGGGGAGTTGTGTAAGGTCATTGGCTGTCCAATTGTTTACCCCTCCTGCTTTGCCCCTGGCCTTGCAGGCTGCCCGCAGCAGGGCCATGGAGGCGGTTGGTTGCTTGCTCCTCCTCTCTTGGTGGATGTATGCCTCCAAGGTGGTGATGATGCTGGGTGTGTCAATGCACGTTGCAAGTTTGGGGCACATCGTGGAAAGGCTGCTGATGCATCGCTGCAGTGCTTGTTGTACGTTGGCTGTAGGGAGTCGTGTCAGCTCCCGGGCGGTGTGCAGGGCTCGGAGGAGCCGGCGATGTTTGATGCTCTGCTGTGATTTGCTGTGCTTGGACGGTTGCTGCTGCGTGCCTGTGTAGCGTCTTGTGGCTGGAGGTGGTGTTGGAACTGGTGGTTGTCCCAATGGTGGTCGAACTTTTGGTCGGTAGGATGGCAGTTGGCATCGAAGGTGGGACGGCGGCAGCCAGGTGATGGTTTGTGGCCTGGTGCTTGGCGGGTTGGATGCGAGGGCCGGTGAGGGCGTAGTCGATGCACTTGGTGCCTGGATGCCGGGTAGGGGCCCAATCGCTGAAGTGGTCGTTGAGGTCGAAAACAAGGCCGTTGGCGATGGCTGTGGCTGTGACTGGCATAGATGTTGCCGACGTAGAGTGAATCTTACAGGGGTGCGGTGCGGTGGTTCGTTTTGATGGTACAATGGTACGGTGGTATGGGCGTATGATGGTACGCAAATACGTCGCAGCCGTTCCGACCCTGCCGTACAACTGTACCCTTCTCAACATACGCTCTACAAAAGGACATCTGTATCTAGCGGTGCTGGCCCGGTTGAAAACACAAAAGGTATTTTGCTCTCCACAACTGATTGCAGTAACATACGTGTATGTATGTATGTATGTATGTATGTATGTATGTATGGATGGATGGATGGATGGATGGATGGATGTATGTACGTACGTACGTACGTACGTATGTATGTATGGATTGCGATCATTGGGATGTTGAACAGCGACACAGTCCCTCCCTTTGAATTCCCCAGCATGGTTTTGAAAATCCCCCTCAAGGGATTTCTGCCCGTTTGGATTGCTGGCCAATTTCATTGTGAGTTCCTCATGTGCATCCATGTCAAGGGAGAAGTGAGTCATCTCGTTCAATCCAATTTCTGGCATTGTATTGTCTTCAATCATGTGTATGTATATATATATATATATACGCGCAACGCCTGGGCTTTGCCCAGGCGTTGCAGCGTAGAGGCTTAGCATTCCCAAACTTTACATTCAATTGGGAAGATCAACACGGGTATTTAGGAATATAAATTCCCACCCCCGTTAAACTTCACATTCAAGTGGGAAAGATCAACAAGGGTATTTAGGAATATTAATTCCCACCCCCGTTAAACTTTACATTCAAGTGGGAAAGATCAACAAGGGTATTTANCCGTTAAACTTTACATTCAATTGGGAAGATCAACAAGGGTATTTAGGAATATAAATTCCCACCCCCGTTAAACTTTACATTCAATTGGGAAAGATCAACGAGGGTATTTAGGAACATTAATTCCCACCCCCGTTAAACTTTAAATTCAATTGGGAAGATCAACAAGGGTATTTAGGAATATAAAGTCCCACCTCCGCTANNNNAGGGTATTTAGGAACATTAATTCCCACCCCCGTTAAACTTTAAATTCAATTGGGAAGATCAACAAGGGTATTTAGGAATATAAAGTCCCACCTCCGCTAAACTTTACATTCAATTGGGAAAAATCAACAAAGGTATTTAGGAATATAAATTCCCACCCTGTTAAACTTTACATTCAATTGGGAAAGATCAACAAGGGTTTTTAGGAATATAAAATCCCACCCCCGTTAAACTTTTTGAACTGACACAAGGACGTGGAATGATGATGATGATGATGANTTGGGAAAGATCAACAAGGGTTTTTAGGAATATAAAATCCCACCCCCGTTAAACTTTTTGAACTGACACAAGGACGTGGAATGATGATGATGATGATGATGATGATGATGACGATGACGATGATGATGATTCTGAGTCCCGTTGTCGTTGCAGTTCCGGGCAAAGCCCAGGCATTTGCCGTATATATATTATATTATATTATACATGTATAAACCCCGTTCTATTCCATTCTGTAGATATATATTTATATATATGTATATATCCTAGTATATCCCAACAAATGTGGGTGAAATTACCCATCTATTGATGATGTTCATTGATTTTCCCATTGTATCCCCGTATTTCCCTATATCAAATCCCCTGAATCGTTCCTGTCCGTTGACCTGGCCCGGAACGTTCAGACCGGTGGCTCTTGTCTAAGGCGTTCACAGCAGTGAATCCCGCCGCAAAGAGTAGCTGACACACAGTGCCGGTGGCAGCGAAATGAAGAGCGGTACGACCTTTGAGGTCCTGGAAAGGGGCCAAAGGGTATTTATCAAGTAATCCCCAAACAATGTGGTAAGCCCAAAGCTAAGTTTACTAAATGTGCTAAATCCAGCAATAAACCATCCCCAAAATCACCAGAAATGGATGTTAAAAACCATCCCCAAATGATAGGTTTTGAATTTGGCTTCCCACATGGGTCCCACATTGTATATAATATTGTATATTATAAATGTCCACTTAAATAGCTCATGGAAATCTCATGTAAATATGTGTGGTTATATACGGAAAAAAAATCAGGCTGGTAGTATGATTCTATTGTATGTATGTAATGTAACAGCATGTAATGGAAGAGAATGGAATGCAACAATGGAATGGAATGGAACTAGAGAATTGAATGTAAATATGCAATGTAATGTAAGCATGTAATGGAATGTAATGTAAGTATGTAATGGAATGCAATGTAAGGTAATGTAATGAAAGGGAATGTAAGGCAATACAATGTAACGTATGTATGCATGCATGTATGTGTATACCTGCACTGTTTAATCCATTGCAGCCGCCCAGCCGAGCCCAACTTTATATCACCGATGAATATCCATGATGAACTGATGAGGGTGGAAACCACTGCATAGGTTGATGGAAAACGGAGCTCAGAAAACCCAGCAAAAGAGCATGGGTAAAACTTCACGGGGCATGTGACGATGTGGTAGGGTTGAAAAATGATTAGTACGTCGCCAGTTTCTAGGGAGATCATTTAGACATATTTATCTCCAGTGTTGCAACTGAGCAATCGCCAATATTGTTGGAAGATACTCGCAATAATTTTTGATTTATTTAGACCTCCAATGTTTGCTTTGGTTTCCATCTCCCATTTACAAAGATATGCGCATGGGTTGAATCTCCTTGTGTAGAATACATGTCCATTTTGGGCAAGTTCTGCAGCTCCAATCCCGCTCTGTGTCTTGTGTTTCACCCTTTTCTCCATGCTTCTACTTGGAGATGCCTGCCGGTCAGAAAATGCTAAAGACCCCATGCATGTATATAAACAATTATGTAATATATATTGTAATATATATATATATATCTATTTATCTAAACGTCATGCCTTTTACATAAATGCAATTCTTATCAATAATAAGTCGATTCAAACTAAACACATGCTGAGCAGTGTTGGTTCATATGGAGTCCAATACTGGATGATGGTAATCAACCAACAGGGGACACTACGCTGATTTTCACGGTAGAGTGATGATACTTGACTTAACTCATTATAAACATTATTGAAACCAATGTTAGACCATCAATAAATGCTGATTAAACATTATTATCGTTTAAACATATTTAAACATATTAAAACCATCAATCAATGGTACAACCCAGTCCTTACCAGCTCCGGATCCGCTCCCCCCGCCCCGCTCCAGCAAATCCAACAGTTCCGAAGTCATCGCGGCCGGTGGAGACGTCAGCACCACCGTGGCCATGGCTTCGCTGCGCACCAGCAGATGCACGGCGCTGCGACCGAAGGAATCGAGGCCTGGGGAGAAATGAGGGATAGAAGCAATCATATTAAGATCTATGTATATATATATTATGTATATATATAATTATATATATATATATATATATAAGTGATATATATTATGTATATTATATACATTATTATATATAGATATATGATATCTATATATAAACTAACACAAGTTAGATACACATACATATTTGCATGGATTACGTATAAGACATGTATACATATATATATATACATATCATATGTATATTCATGGAATATATCTATCCGGCAACAGTATATGTTTGCATATTTTGATTTGGTACTTGAAAAAGTAGGGGAAGAGGCCACAATCCATTTTGGGGGTATCCCATTTTCTCTTTTCTCAGACACCATTTTTTTTCTGTTTCATAGATTTACCCAAGTCATTTTGGGAAAATTCATTTTATAGATCTTGCGATCAGTAGCTGCAACAGCAGCAAAATTTGGGAATGCTCTGCAAACATGAAAGAATACTCTTGTGTGACATAACCCTAGCATTTGGTTGTTTGGGATCGGTTCAACGATGCTAAAACTTGGTGGTATATTGGTTTAAATATGTTTCAATCACCTCCCACCTACAGGGACGTCCATTGAGAAGGCTTGGGGGAAGTGGTTTACAACTCAACTGGGATATGCCCTGCACACATGCCAACCTATGTGCATTTCCTTAATCTAAAACCACGTCTTGGACTGCGTGGAAACCACCTCTTTTCAGGAAACACACCGCCCGCTTCAAAAACTTGCTGAACATTGTCGGACCCAGCAGCAATGCAGTGACGCAAAGGAAGGATCTTTGAGAATTTCAGCACAAACACCAGGAGAACTTGCCCTGTGCAGGGCTGTCTGGCCTGAATTGTCCTGCAGATTCACTGAGTGGAAATTCGGATGCTGCAGAATCATCCGACACATTCCCACACTGCTGGCGTAGTGCAAGCCTCATTGTGCAACTTCTTCCCCAGCCCCCAACAAAACATGGGCGTGACTGAAAATGGGCTATATCCAACAAACAATTGCAATTCTAATGGTAAATATCATAATAAAACATTTGGGTGCGCATAGTTTTTCAGACAAACCCACATGAAAAGGTTCCGAAATGTGAGCACCTGGCACACCTGAGTTGTTCCATCAAACATGCAATTTTGTGGATTTGTTGCAAGTTTCACATGTGCAACACATATTTGCAAGACGTTTGCTGGTTGCTGGTTTCAACCCATCCCAACCAATATGGAAGAAACGGAACAACAAATCATTATCAAGTTTCTAGTCACACAAAAACATGTGAATTCACTAAGCGGTATTATCCATGTGTCCGAGTGCTTGTTGGCATTCCACCTGTTCTTGGACTAGCTCAAAATAGCCTCCCAAATATATAAATACAATCGGATTACCTCAAATTATTCAGTGATCAACTGGAAAGTATACAAGTGTGTTCAGGAATTCAAATTGCCTGGTGGTCAAATGGGTGCGTCCGAAAATGGCTTATACCATCAAATGGCCATCAAATACCAGCGGCACATATTTTCGAAAAGTCGGCACCATCTGGTGTTCGTTTTTGCCACTAAATGGGTCTGTCTGAAAAATAAGGAACCTCAGGATCCCCATGGTTTATCATCACTTTCCGTATCATACAGCTATAATTGGGGAGATCTCCTATTTCCAGACAGCCCCCAATCCCTTTCCGTTGCTTGGCAGCTGGGAGACATGTGCAGCCGAATCGATCGGTAGCATTCAACGTCTCGCTGGATGACAACTCCGGGGAGCTCAAGAGAACTTCCAAAACAGCCTGGTGTGAACTTGGGGACCAAAAGCCGGGGGTGACTTTTGTGGCGATAACCATGGGATTTTATTGAAGCAACTTGGGGTTATGCATAAAACAAGTCGGGGTTATGAATGATTACTTCTCAAGATAACCATGGGAGTTTAACATGTTTTAACCTCCATAAGTTGGGATATGATCCCTACAACTATGGTGAACTCTGACCCACTGATTCTGGCTCCAAGGGGGGGATGGCTCTGATCTTGGAGGGTCCACCTGGAAAAATGGCAAAAACAACCAGAGTTGAAACCAATGTAATGTGGGTAAAACAATGCCATAAACCACCCATTTGGGAATGGTTTATGCCAGCTATTTATGGTGAAATTTGGGATGGTTTACACTATTATTGTTTTACCAACGTTATGAGCATAGATGGATTGACTCACAAGACTTACGAACTCTCCCATGGAATTCTGAAAATCTCTGAAAAGTACGCTGGAACATAACCAACCACATAGAGACACCACTGGGTCTTGGGGCTTCCCAGTGTCAAGGCAACCAAATACCATACTGCTTGGAAGATTATTTATATATATATATATAACCAATGGTTTGATGGAGCTTTATCGGAATTGTTATAGCTGCTATCCCATGATCTGATTGAATCCAGCTCCCGTTTTCATAAGCTTGGGGACCACCAAAAAGGACACCCAATGTTGAACACAACTGAAACAACTGCGGGAGTACTCTGAGAGAAAAGTTGAACGTTACCATGTAGCGAATGACTTTTCTATCTTTGGGACTTCATTTCCATATATCATCATGTAGTGTCATGTGTCATGTATCCTGTGTGCTTTAGTCAACACATGGTATGAGGAGTACACTCTAGGCATCCATTCCATAATGGAAATCTTAATAATACGCATGAAAATCCCTGTCAATGGACTCACCATCGTCCAACATGGGCAATTTACCCAATCCTTCAACATGGTACATAGATCTTATCTACAAGTCACCTCACTTGGTTCTCCCATCTATAAGTGGGTAGTCAACTAACCCCACTGATATACCCAACCACCGAAACTCTTGGAATATTCCGCTTCCACCCCCTCCCACCCCATGGTGGCCCGTCTCCTCATTGGCCGCGTGGTGCAAGGCCGTGGTGATGTTGCCAACACCTGTCGCGCAGCCGGGAGGGCCGCCCTTCTTGGCCGCGGCTGCATGAAACTTGGGGCTGCTCCTAAGAGGACGAAGGTCTGTGGTGGCTCCGGGAAAGGAATCCCAGGCCCGAAGCATGGAGACTCAACATGATTCAACCAACCTCCCAAATAATGGTTAAGATTCACCCTAGTGATTGTTGCTGGTTGAGAAGCGCTTAGCAAGCTTTTGTTTTGTTTCTGATTTGGGGTTTCTATGTCTTTCCAACACTAGATGGGACCGCCACATGAACGAAAATCCACTACTAAGACCGGGTTTCTGGGCTGTATGTATCACAAAACATTGCCAATCTTAGATATTTTGATTTGTCTTTTCAGCTGGTTAGTAAATGTATTAGAATCCTTCTTTAAAGGAACCGCTTTAGGTGGTTAGATAGTAGTCAAAATAATACTTATTAAAGTATATTAAAGTAGCAAAAAATCATTTCAAAAGAACCAGTCAAAGAAGGTCGGCCAAGTTTCAGCAAATATTGACAATGAAGAACTAAGCCTCGCGAGGCCGCAGAATGAAGAGCCAGAAAGCCTGCACTCTGCGGTAGGTTTTCCCAAAGGCCGACCAACCATTGCTGGATAGAGCTGGTGAAATATAGTCCTTGTATCCTTCGTCAAATGGATGTGAGCCAAAAAATTGGTTCAATGGTGTATCTATTCTGTGACCTTCTGTGCGTTCAGTCCGTGTGTTTTGGACGAGGCGTTCCCTTTGTGAAAGTCCCTTTGTAGGTAATGTTTTTTCAATCTCACCATCGGCCGCAACTTCCGAAATCACCATGAGCCACTCCGAAATCTTCCAACATCAGCTCCATAAATGGGCGCCTTCATCGAGCACCCCTTCCATTTGTCCCACTCGCTCATGTTCCACCAGAGCTTCGAAGGCCGTGGCGAAACCGCTTACAGCCAAGGCCTTCAGCCATGCGCCACGATCCTTCAACGAAAAATCCTGGGCTCTAAGCCATGACTGGGCCTGACAGACTCTGGGATATTCAACGTTTTGCGAGGAAAATCACCATGTTTGAAAGGCGGAAATCATGAACAATGATCTGTAATTGTCTAGTGATGGGCAATTTTCCATAGCTATGTTAAATAACCAAAGGGCATATTTAATGAGGCTTTTGGATGCTTTTGGTAGATATGTACGCATATTTATATATATTTTATAGGCAACTAGTGAATGGGGTGAACATAAACCAACAAACAGAACTGCAGGCACCACCTTGTAGATACTGACCACAAAGGCCAGCACAGTATTCAATCAGAACATATACCCTCTGGTTATTTAACATAGCCATGGAAAACCCCCTATAAATGAAGGTTTTAATGGGAAAATCATCCAAAATTAGCCATTTTCCATGGCTATGTTGAATAACCAGAGGGTAAGTGGCACATGTTCTTCGCCCAGGTTAATATATCGCCAACTCTGGTAACAAACGTCATCCACTTTCTAGCAAACTAGGCAGCAAACCATGGTGGTGCCCCACCGTTAGCTAATTTCCTTCATGACTTTCAACTCAAACAAGTAATGTGGTAAACCGGTAAACCCAATAAACCATCCCATCATAATACCTAGGGACTATATCCAATGTTCCACCCCAAGTGGGGATGGTTTACTATTGGGTTTACCATAGTTTACCACACTGTATAGGGTTTAAGGTGATTCTAGTTGGATTGGGTAGCTAGGGTGCATCACCGCGTGGTTAGACCGAGTGACGTGCCCTACAACAGGGTGATGGTTGATCCCGTTTGATGGGAATGGTATGGAATGGTAAGGGATATCACAGGGATCATACACCAACAGATTCAACAGATTGCACAAGTCTAGGTGATTTCCCAGGCTTCACAATTAATCCTCTCCAAAAGAACCAATCTTGGCTGGTTTTTCCCGGGGTCACAGGGTCCATCCCAGCGCAAAGAGTCCAAGTCGGCAAAGTCTGGATGGTAAACGATTTCCAAAGCAACCTGCGGTGCTGAACAAGTTGGGCTTCAGCCGCCAACTGGAAACATCTGCTGGAAACAGCTGCTGATCCTGTTTTTGGACCGGAATCATTGAAAAAACAGAGGCTACTTTTGGGCTATCTTTGCAGGTAAAATTCCTGTTCTATCCTTTTCTGATTGATCTAGCCCACTTGTTTCTGTTGTGTCAACACCTGCAATTCAGTACGTTTGGTCAAACTTCATTCACAATTGCTTGTTCCAAGGTTTCAGCAGGAAAAAACAAATGCTGTCTGAAAATTAGGCGATCACTCCAATATCTCGGCATTGAGCAACATTTTCCCTCCTAAACTTCAACTGGACATGGTGTAAATACATGATTTGCAAGACACACCAACATGATATGTAGATGTATATGTATCATCTAATTATCTATAATTGTTAATATATCCGAATTGTTGCTGTTTAGTCCCCATTTCTATTGGTCCCTGTTTTGGATGGTTCAATCCCATGCTTTTACGTCCATAGCATGTGGCGAAACCATGGCCAGAGAAACATTGGGCTCTTCCATTCTCACAGCTTCCGAAAGGAGTATATTCAAATCCAGTGCAGTCTCGCCATGTCCAAGTTCCTTTCGAAACCTGGCTGCGTTGCGGAACTGCTGAAGGCTTCGGCATTGGAACATGAAGGAACACGGAATCCTTCTGGATCTAGTCGCGACTTCTAGGGAAAAACGTGTATCAAGGAAGTAGCAACCACATATATCATATCGACCCCTGATCTCTCGTCTTTTTGTTGCCTCTACAAAAACACGTGCCTTTGCAATCCAAAATCAATCACATCGATCCTATCTGCGCAGTCCAACTGTTTTCTCCACCATCCAATGTTGATTTTTCAGGGGATCCCTTTCTTTGATTTGTCAAAAGAGACTACTTCCTTCGAGTGATCCCCACCATGAGACTTTAATTGGCATATAGTGTGATAAAATCTAACAACCCTCACCTGGCAGGTGGGGAAAAACAACCAAAATCACCCAGGCACTGCTCCAAGGTCATCCGCGGCTGTCGCAAGACCTGAAGCTCCGCAGCTTCCTGTGAGATCTGGAGGAAGGGCTTGGCTTCGTCGTCTAAGATCGCCGTGCCGTGCAGAAGCCTCGCGAGGAAAAAGTTTGGAGCAAAACGCTGGTCGTTACGAGTTGGGTGTATGAAGTTGCGCATCCCAAGATGGTTGAGTCATATTCCTACGGTATAATCTTAGTAAAGCAATAATAAACCAGCCACAGATGGTTTGTACAAGCCATTTATAGTAAATGTGGGGATGATTTACTGTTGTTTTACCAACATTCTGCCGCTGCCTCTTCCACAAGGTATATGCCTCTTCCATTGTGACTCACAAGTGACTCACAAGTGACTCACAAGTGACTCATAAGTAATGAGATACCACAAAGGTGTCATGAGAAATGGTCACTTCAACCGGTCATCCCATTGTTGTTCACTGCTTTTTTTTTGGCGGGATTCCCTGGAATTCCCATATTGCACATTGCACTATAGTAAAACCGGGTAGTGTAATCAAAAAAACACAACACAAACGGTTTGAAGCATAGATCAAAAGAGTCAAGATGGGTAAACATATAATAATTGCCACAAACCAACGATGTCCTCAAATTGGCAAAAATGGTAAGCTCGGCCCGCACTTTTTACTGGCTTTCGAACATTCATACAGTACATTAGGATACCTATCTGTGAGCTGGGGAGGTCATATGATTCTTGCGGTTCTCAATGTGTGCTGGTCATGTACACACACACAAATTCATGTATTCAATATTTACTGACATAAAAACTCAAGCATTACCCAGCTACGAGCATATGCCAGATTGGAGCCTATGGGATACTGGTTCAACTGCTGCCTCTGCTCCAGGAAGGGAATGTTCATCACATCCTCCAAGATCTTCTTGGCCTTTGCAAAAACGAGCTGCATTTCACAGTCTCGGAAGTGAATTCTCCAGCTACATGCTCCCCATTATTTTTGCGAAGGTGAATATTAAACATCTCACTCAATCCAGAGCTTTCTATAATTAGTTGAATCGTGTTAATTAAGTCGTATTAAGCCTCCATCCATCATAGCAAATCTATGTAAACCCATGAATTTTAAATTAGTGTGCCCAAACATGACCCTCCGGATGGACATTCTAACAAACTAAACATATTTGCTCAACAACTTAAACATATTTTCAGTTTTGGAGTACCACATTTCAGACCTGGCACCTGTCCCCACCACGTCTGGATGATCCAAATCCTTCGCAGGTCCCAGGGTAGCATTTTCCAACATGTGGGGACGGGTGTACCGTAACCGGCAATCAAACATGGCAATGAACAAATCCCCTACTGAATAGAGGTGTTGATATGTTTTAATGGGAAAAAACATGGGAAAATCAACATAAATCAACTACAAAATATAAATGGAGGATTTTACATTGCCATGTTTGAATACCAGGAATTACCAACCCTTTAAATACTCATTAGATCGCTATATTACATTGTTGGTTGTGCACCCACTATACTTGGTGAACCACCACATAACCTGGGTTGAATCCTAAGGTTTCTTGCTAAAACTGGAATCCTTTGTTTCTTTATCCCCATCATATCTTCATTATGTACTGCTCACAAACCTTCCACTCGCCTTTAACAGCCTAGGGTTGGTTACCTATCCGACAGGTGATTGGAAGATGAGGTATACAGGTGTTCAACTCTATCATTCTGCACCAAAAAAACCCTGCATGCCCCAACCTATGCAAACCCTCCTGGTTCTATCCGATTCTATCCCCATATGCTTTGTTAATTCCACTTTTTTCTTCGCGTTACACTTGGTGAACTACCGCAATTATTTGCCACCTTAAAAGAACCAAAACCGACTGAAAAAGGTAGTAACCAACATCCACCGCGTGGAATCAATTGAGAAGTATTGAGAAGTTCTACTTTGCGGCTTATCACATGTTAATTAAGATCCCATCAAACCCGTATATAACTATCAGATTATCACTATTTGGGGAGTACCCCCCAAAAACAAACCATGCTTCATCCCAGCGCAACCCATTGGATGATAGAAAATCTTTGAACAAATCCCAGATCATATCAACATATAGATATACTGTACATATATATATATATATATATATACCAGCTACCTCGGAAAAGCCGGAATTCATATGATTTTGCGAAAAAAACAGTTTTTTCAGAGTGGCACGAGAATAGTTGTGCCGGCACATTTTGGCACGTTTGAGCCCATTTTCCTGCAGCTTGCCCCTTTGGTTACAGCACTTGCCTTTGGTTGCTTCCACCTGCATTGCGGAGGTTCAACTCATGTTCGCAGTGCATTTTTAGATGATGCAGAGGCTCAAGATTAAGAAACAAACAATATCCTATACCACTATACTAGTGGACCAGCCGGAAAATCCACTTGTTGGACTGTGGTTTCTTGGGGAAAAAGCCCGAGAGGCTTGTGTTGTCAAAAACACCGTGAGGAAATAGCAGAATAGCAAGCAACATTTTCTGGCACAAACTTTTTGAAAGGAACCCAGCCAGATCCTCAGCGCCTGCTGGTTGTGGCTTTTATGGCATGCAATTTGCGCTAACCATGTTTTTTGTTGCACCCTGGACCTTTGGTTTGAAAGTGCAACAGATTCTTCCACATTGCCTTGGTCGGCGCGCGTGGGGTGGCTGAATGAGACGCCTGAGGGGCTGATGGAGTCGGTCCGGTATCAACGTGACTCTTTGCACCTAAATGTTCCCCACAAATGGAAGCGATTCTTCCCAACGCAGATCTTGGACGAGTGAGGGGCTTGGAAAGATGAAAAATCAGAACCAGCACAGGCACGAGAATTCTAGGAAATGGACCAACTTTTCCCGGAGAAATTCAATGTCGGTACCCGGAGAAATTCCAGACCCGGACTTGGCACGAGAAAAAACGGACTAAGCACGAGAAAACCCGGAGGGAGCACGAGAAAAGAGAACAAGAAAAGCCGGAGTTGGCACAAGTATTCCCTCAAATCCAAGGCCTACGTTAGAAGCTGTTTTCCGTTTTTCGGAGCAGAAAATCTTGTTTTGGCAGGAGCCATGACACGGAAACCGCACAGTCACCTGTTCCGCAACGAATTGAGTTGTTCAGGAGCGTTTATTTTGGGAATGCTGCTGGAAGACAGGCTTGGANAGGTGGCTTTGTTTCAGCCTCCGCCGCCGTTGACTACACTTTTATCTGTAGCCTCTTTGTCCGAGCACGCCATGGAAGGCAACAAGCTGGCCAGCAGATGAGGCACCGTGGTCCAGAGGGAGAAGGAGGATCAACCACCACATCGAAGTCGGCAACCTGACTGCCGGTGAGATCCAGAAGCTCTTGGAGGAACATGCTTTATTCGTGTTTCGCCGCCAAGCAGTTGGAATGGGTTGGAAGCCCGCTGACTGGTTCATGTAAGCTTGACGTGGGTTTTGTTCGCAACGTCTCCAGATACAGCAGGCGTATGCGCGCGTGAATGACCATCCATCACACTTCTGCTGGATATATCACATCGCTGAGAGATTGCTTGCTGGGAGACACANCATCCATCACACTTCTGCTGGATATATCACATCGCTGAGAGATTGCTTGCTGGGAGACACAGACAGCGCGAGTGAAGATGAATCAAATTCATGGTGAGCTTGATGGGAGAAAATCAAGAAACAAAGCAGTGGCATGAGAATCCGCAACAAGCACGAGAAAACACACCAAAACCCGGAGAAACACAAGAATTTGTGGAAAACATTTGTNAATCAAGAAACAAAGCAGTGGCATGAGAATCCGCAACAAGCACGAGAAAACACACCAAAACCCGGAGAAACACAAGAATTTGTGGAAAACATTTGTTTTCTGGAGTGGCCTAAGAATTTCTATGTTCCTGATGGCGTTGGTATATATATAATATAAGGTACCATGTATAATCATATAAAACCAGATCAAACACATACAGTATCAAAACACTCTATGAATTTTCCGCCGTCTTCCATGCGCCGCCTCCAAGACCGAGGCGTTCTGACAGAGCTGCAGCACCTTCTGCTCCCCCGCCATGCTGCGGAAGGTCACCTCCACCAGCTCCGTCGTCATCGGCGCTGGAACGACGAGGAACGACGCCACGGAACGCAACGGAGGAAGGAACGGGCGCTGGCGGCTGAGGCTGGAAATGGCGACACAAAATCTGGGGATAACCGTGACATGTACAGATGAAAAACTGGGAAAACCTTGGAAAAATGGGTTTTAAAGAGTTTGAGGTATGGATTATAAGTGAGATTCTGGAGAACAGAAAAATGGAGCGGTTCAGCACTTGACCTGGAGGATTTGCAAATCAAAATTCGGATGGGGATGAGGTGATTCACCATGTTTCACCCCAGGTTGGTCATCTGATAGGTATATGGATTTGTCCAAAAAATAGGGTACCCCCATAACGAGGGGGTCCAACACTTGTGTTGGGGTATACCTCATTTCTGGGGAAACCTAATTATGCAGCCTTTGGTGAATAGTAGGTGAATGGATGCTTGCCCCAGTCTTGACAATTACATCCCCAATGAGATGGGCATTGGTCAAAGTTAAAGTTATATATGCCCCGAAAAATGGATTGCATGTAATACATACTCAACAAATGACAAATATCTAAGGCACATAATATGTTTTCCATATTATAAAGTTCTCAGAACGATGAGACTTGCAAGCATGTTACACATGCTCATCAAGTGTCCTACTTTTCCATATCACCTGTTTTGCTTAGATCTGGTCGTAGTTTGTTTCAACGAATGTCATTAATGCTACAACAAAAACAATAATATAGTTATACATACCAATAAATACAGCAATATCAAAAACAGTTCTGGTCACCGAATGATAAATGTAAAATTACATACATACCATATCATAAGGCATAATTCAAAGAAATACCACCATATTTGGGTCTGTATATGGTTATGGGTCAAAACCCACCCTAGGTACATTGAAATAGCTATAGCTGGTATAGCTGGATGTTCAATCCCGCTATTATAATTTCATAGGTTTTGACCCATCCCCATATCCATAATCCATAGTTAGATTTCGCTAGGCTTATGCCATGTTAAAACTACCCTCCAGTAAACTAACATAGCTATTGAACATGGCCATTTATAGTGGATTTTCCCATAAAAAATGGTGATTTCCCATAGTTATGTTAGTTTACCAGAGGGTATCTAAGCATGTTCAAACTCAGAGGGTTCACCCAGATAGGCGAGGTTCAGCGCTGTGCCTTGCAGCCGCTGTCGCGTCGCAGTTCCTTGATGTGTGCACCTTGGCTGCCGATCAGCAGCCCGGTCCTCGGCACTGGAGGATTCATCGCCGTATGGACCAGGTGGGATATGGACGTTTCCTAAAATGGTGATTTCAGGGGATTCTATAGGGATTTGATAGGATTTTCTATGGATTATAGAGGTTTAATGTGGTTTGCTGACATATGGAGGTATCCAAAGTCCAAAGTCATGGGGGTACCCGAAATCATCCAAAATTAAAGCATTTTAGTATTGAAACCAATGGTGACATGCCCCCAAATGGGGCCCCCGGAACTATGTTTTTTGTCATAACCACTGAGTTCACTGCAACTGCACTCTCAAGTAGTTATTGTAGTTTTGTTCACCACAGTTAGCCATCATAAAGAAATCTATCTAGGAGGCCTCACAGTGTAGAACTGATTTGACATGTTTTGACCACGGCATCATTGTTATTTTCATTATATGCTACTATGCTATCATTGTGGTCATTCGTATCATGATCATCAAAATTGTCATTGTAATACCATCATCATCAACACTGTGAACATCATCATAAGTAAGCAATACATACAAAGGCTCATTAACACAATATGTTTATATATATATATATATATTGATTCTCTCTCACCATTCCCATCCCAGCAGCTCTCAATCAGCTCTCATTTTCAAAGCTCCACGGCACATTATCATCCAGCTTGCACGCTGCAAAGGNAGGTGAGCGAATGGAAGCAATTCGCACACGCTCGAATGTCAACATAGTGGCACCACAAGAAAACTCGATTGCACAAGCATGCGTTGAAGTCTGTCACCACCCCCAAGTTGCCTGGTGTGGGTGGGGGGGCCCACAAGTGTCTTGAGATTGTAATGGCAACATGGGGATTCAACTGTTGAAAGAACAAAAGACGCAGGCTGACCATTGATTCTCTCTCACCATTCCCATCCCAGCAGCTCTCAATCAGCTCTCATTTTCAAAGCTCCACGGCACATTATCATCCAGCTTGCACGCTGCAAAGGNATTGATTCTCTCTCACCATTCCCATCCCAGCAGCTCTCAATCAGCTCTCATTTTCAAAGCTCCACGGCACATTATCATCCAGCTTGCACGCTGCAAAGGGCGTAGCACCAAGCAATCAAAAGGATGTCAACGTCTGCAGACACAAATGAAAAGGTGAGCGAATGGAAGCAATTCGCACACGCTCGAATGTCAACATAGTGGCACCACAAGAAAACTCGATTGCACAAGCATGCGTTGAAGTCTGTCACCANAGGTGAGCGAATGGAAGCAATTCGCACACGCTCGAATGTCAACATAGTGGCACCACAAGAAAACTCGATTGCACAAGCATGCGTTGAAGTCTGTCACCAAACTTCCAAACTGGAATTACTGGCTAGAAACCCATTTATGGCTCAAGACCTGGGAGAGAGCCGATTGCAGTATATCAGGCTGCAACTTCTGAAAGCATGCGGGGAGCTGGCTAGCATGTAACAACAAACGACCTGGCTTCTTGTATCGAGAAACTGAACTGAAACTAGCCCATCGTCCACGGCATTGGACTGCAGCAAAATCCCTATGCCCATGCATGACATCAAAGCTGGGTCCACTATGACGAATGACATGCGGCGTAAAGACAGCAGCTTTTAAACGATGGACTTTGGAAAAATCCCTAAACAGTTGCTCGTATGTTGCAAGGTTCAAGGCTGGAAAAACCAGGGTATCAGTTTGCCTAGCCATCTTGGAAACGTGTCGGAGAATCTGGGTCGCGAAGGTCCGGTGCTTGGAGTCAGCAAGCACTACATCATCATAGGTCCCAGTTTTGGTTGGGATCGAAAAATCACTATTGCCAAAGAGCACACCCCAGTGAGGAGTTAATCCAGCCACCGGCGGAATAATGTCAACACCATGCACGTTCAGAATTTCCGAGGGTCTGGCATACAGGTCAAATTGCAGAAGAACCGCAGCCGCTGCATCAAAACGTTGAATCTGGCAACAGTACAGTGCAAAACTGAAAATGACCTGAGGTGGAACCCCTACTCTGGCTTTGCTAGGTGTTGAACCTCTCCAGGCAGTCAAGGCAGCACGGGACAATGGCAATTGATCCCTCTCGGGACCCATGGGTACGCATTTCAAAGCAATCCAACCAAACAAGGTGTATGAGGCAACATTTTGGCTGGCACCATCTTCAAACAACAAGTTAAAGTAAGTGGCCATGGCAATGTCGACCTGTCGCTGAGAAGACACACTCTTACGACACTGTTTACACCAGTCATGAAACTCCTTCACATGCTCAGAATACTGAATCAAGGTCTGCGGGCGAATTCTCCGAACCCGCAATCTGCGTTCAGGTTTGACTGACATGATCAAAGCTTCATACTTAAGGTTTACGTTGGATCCTTCTTTTTCTTTTCTCTTCACGGAGACCTTTCCACGCCTCTTCTTTGTTGCGGCCGAGGGCGATGAAGTCAATAAACTTTTCACGACCACCTTTTGCGAAGATGAGTGGGCAGAACTCTTTGTTAGGGCCTTCAATCTCGACGTTTTGACATCGAGGCTGGGTGGCTTGAGCTTTCCTGTTAACAAGGTTCCTGAGCGAAGCACTCCAAGCTGTTTGGATAAGTTTGAGGTCATCACAATGCAGCTTCACATGTTGGGAAATGACTTCAGCATAGAGGTCAACCAACTTCACAGGATATGCTCCAGCAAGTGCGGTACGATTCACATACCTAGCGGTCCCATCGGGCTTTTTGACTTGTACCTGACCTTTGAGCCTCACTGCATGGTTCTTGTGTGAACAACGGCACCCTAACCTCTGAAGTGGCTGTACTGAAGTTGCAATAGTTGTATGTTTCTGCCATGGTTCACCATATTCGCACATAGGAAAATTCACATAAAAACATGGACCAGAGTGAAGTGCACGAAGGAGAGGTTCGAAACGAAAGAGGGATGACGACGCAGGGTTTTCAAGTGCAAACGGAATGGAAAGTCTCTGACAACACTGAACCACTCTTGCAGAAAACAACGCCATCTCAAGCCCTATCTCCTCCTTGGCCCTATTCTTGGCATTCTCAATGACCCCTCTCCGTGCACATGACCAGATAGTGCATGGTGTTCCCAAATGGACAAAACCGATGTATCCTTTTTCCAGCCAGCTAATAACGAGGTCCTGAGTGGTCTTACGCCGCAGGTCACAATGAGCGCCATTCAGGTAATCGATGGGCTCTAAGGTAGGCATGCCAAGTCTTCCGACCGCTCTGGTGAGTGACCCACACCCTGAAAACAGCTCAAGAAACACCTTACCACGATCAAAAGGAAACCATCCATTGAGAACGCAATGTTGTATGGAAACATGTTTCAAAGAAGGGGTTGAAAAAGAAGGAGATCTGACAGCGCCCCTAAGGGGTTCCGTGGCACTACAACTTGGCTTGCTAGGAGCACTGACTGCATGACTGCTGTCACCGCCAAAGTCCACAAATTCGCATTGTCTAGTCCGTCTGATTCCCCTATGCAGTGATTCCCGATGTTTCTCAAAAAGGCGGGAAGGTTTGTCAGCAACATTGCGTTTTGTTTCAACGTGTCTCAAACTCCAAAAGATACCGGTGGCAAACTGCAATGCACAAGCTTGGCGACAAAGTCTGTTAAGCTTATCTTGACCCGACCGACCCTTGCTGAACGCGCACACGACACCTAGGTTATCGCTGATGGTAAGTTTACGATGACCATGAAGGCTGGCAACTCGTGAACTCCTCTTTAAAGAAGATAAGGCAACACGACCCTCTTTGAGTTGTATACTTTCATCTTGATACTTCCACCGGCGTGCCCACAAAAGTCGATACTGGGTCTCATCCGCAAGTCGCTCATCTAATGGTTCAACAAGTGCTGGAACTTCAAGGTCAAAACGTTTAGAAGGTTTGGCATGAAACTGGGCTTTAGCAGCACTCGTTTGTAACCATGAACCCTCCCTCAGAGACTCAATCACGTACTCAGCATATCTTGTCGACAGAGTAGCAGCCTGAGGCAGTCGCGTTGTTGTCAAAGCGTCGCGAGGATCACCAGTTTCATTCTCATAAATTGGAGCGAGAAGTTCAGTCAACATGTTTGCGAAAGTCTCAACATCTTGATTCCTGGCAACCTGTTTGAGCTCTTCCGGCATTGAGATGAATCTCCACTTCTCATGAACCCTCATAGCTTTCCATATCACAGATTCTAGTGGGTAGGTGGCCATCAAAGCATAGCCAGAAGTGGATGAATCTCCAGTCTCAACTGTCCGGAGTATAGGTGAGGTTAAATCCCTGATTGTCAACCATGCCATTGAAGCTGCCATCTTCATCTCAGCCCTAACCGATGGCCACACCTCCAGACGACGGCTCTTGGCGCTGGCAATGAAGCGGTAGACCTGTTGCAAGACCGCAAGTCCCCAAGGTGTGATGCCACACAGTGCAGTATAGTGACCGCACCAAACTTGAAGAATCTCAGCACTCAATTTACGCCGTCGCAACAAGGCTTCAGTTGCAAGAGCAAATCTCCAAACACGTGAGGGCTTGTTCATGATGACTCCACTGTCAAAGTCCAACACGCAACCCACACTATCGAGTTTAGTCACTGCAGTGGTTTGTGTCCAGGTGATTGGAATGTCAGCTTCTTTGAAGGCAGTTTCAAGTACTTGGCACCTCTGTTCAACCTCAGCCTTACTCTTACCCAAAACAGTGATGTTATCGACATAGACTCCAAGGAGGGTTTTGTATTCCGAAAGTTGAGGTGTAACCCGTTTTTCCCTTAATATACCATCACACCAAGGTGAGCCCTGCCTGGCAATCTGCAGCACAGCTTCGTGGCACAGAAAAAGTGCCCAGTTCCAGCCCATAGGGACTGCACGGAAGCATGGGTACAGCACCGCATGATCATCAACTCCAACCGCAAGACGAGATGATGGGTCGTAGATGTTATCAAACTTCAGTCCCAATGCCCGCCACTCTGATGCTGTGAGAGGATGATTGATTGCAAAGTAGTGTGCAAGCTCAGGAAGGCTAAAACGATAGAAACAGTCGTTGACATCAGCTTCACGACCCCAAGCGCCTGTCCCATCAGTCTCCGTGCACTCATCCAGTCGAAGATCCGCATAGCACCTGGCAGACCCGAGACGTGTAGTTGGGGGATCTTGGCAAAGAAGGTTTGTGCCCCGGCAGTCAATGACCATCCGAATGAAGTTGGGGTCCTCCTTTTTCACGAAAAACACTCCAACATGTGATGCCACAGATTGCCTAAGCTCCAGAAGTCCCGCTTTGAACAAATCCAAGATAAATTGAAGCCGCTTCCCTGAGTTAAACCTTAAAGCAGGGTCCCAATACGGAGTGAAGCCTGAAGTATCCGCAACATGTCGACGCAGAACAAAATCTTCAGGGTGGTCAAGGAGCTTACGAGCCTCAGTGGGGAGAAACTTTTTGATATGCTGTGGTGATACTGAAGTCGCCAAAATCTTAAGCTTAGAAGCATCGAATGGCGCCAAATTGCTGGGGACCCCATTGTAGTCGGTCTTCACCCCCTTGAGCGAGGCCAGTGCAGATTCAGCAGTCATCCCATCGGGAGGCAAGCCATACATCTGCAACGAACTCATGATCCTCTGTTGCACCTTTGTCTGGGTGCTAGTCAAGGAAAGGCAGGAGCGCAAAACTTGATCACTTTTTGAATTCACATCATGCAGACCGAGCTTGTTAAGTGCTTGACCTATCCAAAAGGCTCGGTGTGGAAAACATATCTCTTCCGACACTGCACGACTCTCCAAGAGCCGACAGGGCAAGGGAAAGACATCACCATGTGAGCGTCTGTCTGACGCCATGCTGCAAATCAAAAAGGAAACGGCAGGCAGTCGTGTGCAGCAACCAAACTAACTGCCGGGCACTCTAAAAAGTTCAAGTCCCCGCGGAGCCCTCGGCTCCGCCACTTGATTTGGATCCACCCTTTCCCTGCTTTTTCTTCCAGCGTTTTCCAGGCTCATCATCTTCTCCCGTCTTCTTGCTCTTCTTATTGAATTCCTCCTTGAACAACCTGGTTTGTTTCTGAATATTTGCCTTCTCCTTGAGTCGGTCTGTGATCCAAGAAGTCATGTTGGATACATACGCTTGTCCAGTGGCTGCAATTGGGTTTTCGGCGACAACTTCAAGTCCCGAAAAGTCTGGTGCATTTGGGGATCTAGCAACAGCAATCTCCAGAGTCAGCAAACGTCGGACAAGGTGCTCAAAAGAGGCAAGGTTGGACAAATCCAGCTGATCTTTACTCAGTCCAAGTCGGAGGGCTTCGCAAAGGCTACGATGTTCATGTGCTATGGCACCACCAGAAGAGACACCTGAAGACCTTACCCATGTGAGATGGTAGGTGGGCAAATCGCCCGGCCCATCCCTGATGGCCGATAGGTATTCTTTCACAGCTCTGGGGCCAACAAATGGCCAGTCATCAAAAGCAGTCTCCCTCAGGAGGTTCAAACCATCTTTGAAAGCAATATACCGCTTTCCAGAACCATCCCTATGGTCACCAATGGTACGAAGATCCCCGGTACTCTCCTTACGACTTTCAATGAAAGAGGCAACATCGTCAACAGGCATTTCCTTGACGTACTCAGTCTCATTGTCCCAAAGAACAACCAGATGAACCGTGAGTGACAATGTCTTCTACGATCTCATGTGGCACAACCTTACCAAACTTGCCAGACGCAGGATCAGCTCCTATCCACTGCATGGCGGCAATAGCAGCCATGTCACCATCATCAAGAATTGACCCCATAGTTTTGGCTAGTTTTCTTTGTCTTTCCAGTTCGTTGCGACTAAGATCATCAAAAATATAACAGTCATCAGCCACATGAGCAGGAAAAGGACTGTGCCTACCCAGAGCGATATGACGCCTGACATTGAGATCTTGCACTTCCAGCTCAAGATCCGGCGTTAGGACAACCCACTTGCCTGGTGAAATTTTATGGAGAAGCAGCCGGTGATGATAACTGAAATGAGCATCATCGGGAAAGTGAATCAAAACTTGTGGCTCTGACACGTTCAGTGATCTTGCCATGCTCTCGCAACTGAGGTCTCTTCAACAAGTCAGATGGCTTGGTGGGCCCAGTTCGGATCACTTCACACGATCCGTCGCTGTCAGAATCAGGTTCAACACTGAGCTGAAGAGAATGAGGCCTTTTGTGGCGACAATTACACTGTACAGCCAACCAAATGCACACAGCAAGTATACCAAGAAAAATGTTGCAACTGCACACTGTTTCAAACCACCACTTCTGCCGACTCAAATCTCGCTCGCAACTCCCAATCACTTGGTTATAATCGGCAAGAAGAGTACGTGTACGGTGAACCTCAACCCTAAGCTCAGCCAAATCAGATCGAAACTGGGTGTGTGTAGATCCTTCCCAGAAAGTTCTGAAGATGTGTGAGCCCAGAAAAATCGCAGCGAACACAGGGCCCTGTACCATCAAAGGCCTCGACCACCAAAATCGCCCCACAAGTGTCTTGAGATTGTAATGGCAACATGGGGATTCAACTGTTGAAAGAACAAAAGACGCAGGCTGACCATAATCATATATGTGTCTATATCACCCGCAGCACTGACAACTATATACCCGTAAAGCCGCATGTCTTTTGTTCACTAATGAATCCATAAATAATCATCGTTGTTGTGTGGGGATGTTTGGGGACTACTGCACGACCCAAATTGCTCCATGTAAATCCAGCTTCGTCATACTGACATGTACAAAAGCAAATCACCTAATTGTAAATAGATATATCATATACCAGACATGGAGCATGGGGCTACGTGTGAAAATGAGGGGGGAGTTACCCCCTCAATGATGGCATGTTTACCAAGGAAAAATTAGGACTCACCGGTAGATTTCAGTTGTTCTTTCATACAAATCCAAGACAGATGATATATACATTGCCAATCTTAGATACTCTACAAACAAATAGATTTTTAGCTGGTTAAGTAGATATTCCCATTCATAGCACAAGAGTAGAGTACTAGTTCGTATCTAGCCAAGGTTGGGGATATATACAACCGACCATTTGTAGGTCATGTTCCATCCCCAGGGCTCCCAGCATCTCTCGCGAGAGGACCAGGCGCAGTATCAGCTCACCTGGTGCCCATTCACCATCCCCTGAAGAAACACCACATTAGTCAAGGCATATCAATATATGGAGGTTTCCTAGAATGGTGGTACCCCATTAGAGATGGTTTATAATGGAAAATCCTATTAAAATGGATGATTTGTGGGTACCCCTATTTCAGGAAACCACCATATAAAACATTGGAGACATACCACCACCCTGCTCCATGTATGGAATCGTATAGTTCCCTACATGTGGAGAAACCTGGGTCAATGATGGTATAACATGTTTCCACACACTTAAGGTGAAGATGGACCTACCAAGAGACAAACAAGTAATATGCAAAATGGACCAAAAAGGATGCTGAGACGGTAAAGACCCCCTATATTTTGGGGAGGTCTCGGGGAGGTCCATATCTCCAAGGCAAATCCACCGTTTTGACACCTAGATCTTCATTTGGACTGGTATATCCCCATTGTTCAAGGTGGTGCCCCGTGGTAAAGTAGTTACAAGTTGCTTTATACACCCCATGAACGTCCACCACAAAGCCGCAAACCCGCGAACTGAACGCAACTATAGAAGGAACTTTGCCAACTATAAATCAATTCTAAATCTTAGCCTTTCTGGCTTAAGGTCCCCCATTTTCCCTTATGTTGGATGGTGAAATCCGCGTGTTCCATCACTTTTTTTCTGGTTAAATCATCATTTCACCATTTTGAGTCACTAAAATCGTCTTTGCCGATGGCCTTCCTCCTTCCCCACCATCTCGCAGCCCGGAGGAGGCTGACGACGGACGGACTCGTCCTGTACCGTTGCCGTGACCGGGGGTTCAACGTCAATGCTGGGCGGGCTGTTTACGGATTCTTTCAGGGAAAAGCTCTATATCTTCGCTCATACCCTCTGGTAAACTATTGCAACTTTGGAAAATGACAATCCAATAGGTAAAATCAACTATAAATGGCAATGTTGTACCAAAGGGTATCCCATGATATCCTTGTTATATCCCGTTATCAAGCCCGTATGCCTGGTTTTATTCCCATTGTATCCCAAATTGAAATCCATCCATTCAAATGGGTATGTATGAAAATAGGCTATATATCCCTAAATCCATATGGTTCATCATCACTATCCCTATTTAAACGGCCATTTGGGCTCGCACACCATTTTCAAACACACCCAAATATTATATTGATTCATATTGTACATTTTGTTAGTTAGTTTTACATTCCATCATTGATATAGCCATAGCCATATAAACCCATTATATAAATCCCATGATATTCCTTTGGATCATCAATGACCTTCCCGTAGAATGCATAACTCTTGTTGGTTGCCCGTGGATGACCCGTCTCCTCGGCGCAATGCTCGCGCATCTTGCCTGCCGATGGGATTTCGGTATATGGATGCTATGTAGGGGGGTTGTATATTACATTAACTTTGGAAATAGACATTACAGTATTGAAGTGGCTATTGGTCAACATTTCACACTAAAGGGATCCACAAGTGTTTGTGACTTTATGGGCTTTCAGTTTGTAGTGAAAAGGGGAGCTGCAAAAGTCACTCTTCGTATGGATTTGTCCCAAAAGAAGTCAACCAAGTCTACCCAAGAAATAAACAGTGTCATCACCATCTTCCCCTATGAACGAGCAGCCCGCACTTGGATAATTATGCATCGTTTATCACCTATTGTTTAAGGTGTACCCCAAACTCAATGCTTTCCCATTAAACATTGTTCATATGGTCCGTGTGGGTACAAGAAGGGGACACCCAACAAACCAACAATGGGAAAGGTCCCTCTTTAGTGTCAACCCCGGAAAACTACTGAAATGGCATGCCAAAATGAACAGCCCGGGGCTCAGCATTCATTCAGAGTTTATATTGAAAAAGAAAGCATCTGCAGATCGATTTACAAACATGCTAACTAGGGGATTTATGGCGGAGCCATCCACAATTGTTGCTTACATATATAATCAGGCCAAATCCCCTTGATATATTCATGGATATCCTCGAAGTCGATACATGTATGTTTAGATGTTTTTGTTCGCGGATTTTTATTCAATTTGTCATTGGATAACCGATTTATATCTACCAAATGCTCTGATTGATAGGAAACAAACTCCTACAGATTATATCCCATCGCTGTTATACACGATTTTGCTCCATATTCCATGTGAATGGATTGATTTGAAGGCCACTTTACAGGAAAACTCATGAACACCCTGTAGTACTTCATGCGAAACTCGATGGGTTCTGGTGAAGATTTTCCCTTAACCCAATCCATTGACCATGGTTGATAAATGACCAAACACACCTGCAAAGTGGGGCCCCCGAGTCATGTTTGTTGGTTTACAACCCCACATGAAAACTATATAGTTTATAAGTTATAAGTATCATAAACCATAGTGAACTTGGAGTTATGTTCACCAAGTTAGCTATCATAAATCAGCAAATCAGCCACAAATCCCATTAAATCCCCATGTTTGTTGCTTAAATCACCTTTTTCTTGTGGTTTTTGCTATGGCAATCCCCAGAGCCATGGCCAGCCTAAGATCAGATCTAAGGCTCGCGTCACTCCATCGGGGACGTCCGAATAGACCTGGGCTTACCGGTGGCCATGACACCTGCAGGGTCCCATGGGGAAAAAAGGTGGTGGTGTGCATGGCGAAGAGCAATCAAGGTGGTGACTCAACCAACAAAAAACATTAAGGGAAATGATACGTGATCTGTATCCAAGTCAGTTGGTATGTAACTAATCAGCTTACCTGTTCGCTTCAGGGGGGGTGAAAGAACTATAGATTCTATAAAATTCTGTACCTCCAGAGTTGGCCATAAGTTGAACGGCCGTGCCAAAATCACCTGGAGAAATGATGTTGGACGCTTGATCCACCAGCAACATTGGAAGATGAAGCCATGGATGCACAAAGGACAGTGTGGTTTTCAGGATTCCTGAGCTGAATCCAGAATTCGATCAAAATTGACTTTGCTGAGCAGATCATCCAAAATGACATGCCAAAGGTCCTGCTGTCCATCGTTTTCCTGACCTTGATGAAGCCAGCAGTTTGCCTTTCAACTTTACCCCCATTCTCAGTGGCACCCAACAAAACCTATTGACTTATCTACCATTAGCCATTATGGGTTGTAAACATTTATATCACCCTGATGGATATATAATTCCATCCCTCTACTATTCAACACACTCCAGAAACCAGGGTTAACATGGCATTTACACATATTTGGGACCTCAGAATGGGGGTGTTTAATACTAGCGGGGAGGGATTAATCAAATATTGTTCATGGGTATACAACCACCCCTTTTCAATATCAATCCCAAGTTTTCTCCATGGCTTTGCAACCCGAGTAGCTCCCAACACCCGCAGCTGGGTTTCAGGGAAGAAGTCGCCCTTGTTGCTAAAGACGAAGCGACTCTCAGACTCCTCGCAGTCCAAAAAGCAACTGCTGGGTTTCCATAGGCAAAAGTTCCTGGATCAAGATGACTGAGGCCCCCTAGATAGCTAAGTTGGTTTATAACTCCAATAACTATGGTTTATGATACTTATAACTATACTTAATGGGGTTTATAAACCAACTTATAACATCTTATAACTAGGGGGCCTCACATTGTAGTAGAAACTTCAGATTTCAGATTTCATTGAAGTCCCAATCCTCACGGCGCCGGTCCGGTGAGAATTTCATGTCAAATCCCTGGCTGGTTCTTCCCCTCACCCATCTCAAAATATGAGGCAACTGATTTGAATCATCATTCCATTCAATAGCGAGAAGTAACATGTTCGAAAAGCACCAGCCCAACATGCTGGTTCTACAATTCTATACAGAAAAACATCAAAAAGACCTACAGTTATGGCCCTAAATACCAGTTTTAAGTCAGTGAAGTCACCCTATCTACGGTTCATGATCATCCAATAAAAATAACCATTTGTGGACATAGCTGGTATTTCGGTATTTTTCGGGCCATAACGGTGGTCTATTTCGGGCCATCTCCAAGTCATAGGCAGCTCGCAGTCCGTCCTGTTGCAGTTCGTCTTTCAAAGACCCTTTGTCTCGGAGAAGATAACTGGCAAAGACATCCGGAATCAACACCTGCAGGATCTTCAAGGTAAAATGGAGGGGATACCAAGTACCCAGGTAAGTACCCAGGAAAGTACCCAGGTAAGTACCCAGGTAAGTACCCTCCAAGTACCCGCCTCTAAGTACCCATAAGAATTGTGTTTTAAGTTTTACGTTGCTTTACCCTGGAATTTTCGTACTTGTGCTATGTTTTGGAGGGTATTTGAAGGTAGATAGGTTGATTCGGAGCCGAGCACCAAGCAATCTGACCATAATTGAGATGATGCCCCCTCAGTTTTCCTATATTGTCTGGGTAGCAGGTTGTCAATATGGTTTGGAGGTGAACATTGATTCCAGAATGCAATGAAAAACATGTCAATAATCTTCCCACCTACCAAACCCACAGAGTCTGAAAGTGGACAAAAACAAAACCGTGTCTTTAGTCTTTTCGAGAAAAAGCAAAAACATTCTCCAGCTATGACCACAACCCCAAAAGTATGTTGAATGATGGTTGAATACATTGACGTAAATATTCCACCAACACATGCAAACACCTGTCACAATAGCCCAACAACATCCTCCGTTTTGCAGCCATCTACCTCCAAGATATTCGCCAAAACATACAAGGTGTTGCCCCCTAAGTTTTTTTTACCCCATTTTACTATAGATTGTAGATCCTGCTACAATAAGCCTTGATTAGTGTTATGAGTGAACTAAAGCCACTTAGCTGAGTATCAATCAGCTATCGATTCCGGTATTTGCTGGGTTAATCCCCCAATTCTTATAGTGTACAGCGTGCATCCCCGTTGACTAAAGAAACTGTTGATTGTCAATCCAATTTTTGTTGGTCAAATCCCGCATTTTCCAGCATGTTTGATTGGATTTAATTTTTAAATCATCCAGTCATAAACTGTGTTTTTTTAACACTTACTACGGATTATGTATCGATATATAATGCTACCACAAACTCTATAGGCACTTAAATCATGTCAAATTCATAGTTTATTTCACCGTTTTTTGGCAGCAGAAAGCCGGGCCTTGAGGCAATACTTCATCTTGGGGCCCTCCCTTTTCCGCCACGTGGCCGGACCTGTGGAGAAGCTTTTTTTTGGTTGTGAATATGCTTGTATAGATATAGTACATGGATAGTATCCAACATATTTACTACATCTATATATGTATGTATAGTTCGGACATGTACTATATACTAAACCAACACACGTATAGTATAGATCTATAGATATAGAAAATGATATATGTGTAACTATGTCTACATTGAATCATGTGTATAAATATAGAGATACAACTTCAACTGCCAGGAGCCATGAAGAGTGCCATAAGGTTCATGTAAGCCGTGGACAAGGTGTTAATCGTGTGTCCATCCCCGATTTCAATCGGACGCAAATATCACATGAAAATGTGTGGTTGTATCCCACAAAATATCACCATCTCCACACCCACCATACTGATTATACACTCATATGGAGGTTTCCAAACATGGGTACCCCCAAATCATGCATAATAGGATGTTCATGGATTTTCCATTGTTACAAACCATATTCAACCATCCATTTTGGGGTACCCCCATTTATGGAAACCCCTGCCATTTGGGAATGGTCGTGGAAGAAGATATGTTTCCTATTTTCCCTGCATATCTTCATGAGGAATCCTGCGCAGCATGATGCAAGGCTCTACAGCCATGTGAGGTTTCATTAACATTGGGATCACAGGCGCAATTCAGCAACCATTCCAATCCCTCTATGTCATTGGTCGATGCTGCGTCGCAAAGGAGTACAGCAAACTTCGGATGATGTTGGCAGGATCGAAGGACCGCCATAAATGCATTGTGCCAGTTTTTTTTCTCAGCAAGCACCAAATTGTCCTGGAGCTCCTGATTGTTCAAGAACAATCTCAATCGGCATCTAGAAAAGTTGATCTTTGATGCCAATAATTTCAATAGATGCTTCTCATCCAAAGATGCTAAGCATGATCTACTTGGCAAATGCATGGGCTGAAGCCACCACAACATATTTCTTGAACATCTAGCGGCTCAGCCGCTGAGTTGGTCCATCCCAAGAGACCCCCAAAACCCATCAAAACAAATGGCTGAGTGAAAGATGGAAAGCTCCTTGTTTGTGGTCCACTTACAGTCTTGAACATCACTACGCCATGCTTCTGTACTGGCTGGTTGAGAGGGATTCCCAGCTAATGGATGACAAGAATCCCGGTTCAGTCCGGTTCAGTCCCATTTAATCCTATTCTGGTTGAGACTACCAGTACAATGAAGAATAATCAATACTCAACATGAAACCATCTAACAAACGCAGTCAAGTAAAACACCGCATAGTACATTCAACTCATATTCCTATTTTTATCTATTTGTCCTATAGACTGTGACATTTAATAAATCATGATCCACCATGAAACCTGGAGGTCCCAGGTGGTTAAATGCTCCAGAAATATCGGTCCAACGTGGTGCCCCCCATCCCCGTTTTCACCCTGGGTGGTATAAACTATTCCCAGATGGCTGGCTGATGTTGTTTTACCGACATTGTAGTGAACTCACCATAACTTCACCAGCTTGGATAACGAACTGGGAAACGACCTTGTGGGTTATGGCCCAATGATCCCTGCCTGCCGAATGGCCCACATCTTCGTGCCCACGTTTCATGGCGAAACGAACTCCGCGGCGTTTTTTGCGCAACGCTTTTTGTTGGGGCGGGTTGGGGCTAAGGGCGTGCCGTCGGGTATACATCTGTTCAAGCGTGGCTTAAACTATATCTGAAATATCTGAGTAGGTTTAAACCTATATGTTGTACAAATTGACTAGGTTACATGCTTGAATCCTGGGCAGTTGCAACTTTGACAGTGATATTACACCATCATTTTAGTTGAAATGCCCGTAGTGTTTTCATTTCTTCAACTAAAACTGCTGTATGTTTGCCTGTGTGTATCGTGAAATTCAGAAAACAGGATCCAGTGACTAGTTACTTGATATTTTATAATATGTGTACATTCAAATATAATATATGTAATAGATGCATACTGTAGTGTAGAATATATATATATATATATGAGCATCTTGGAGGAAAATCTGATCTAGTCATTGGCCAATGTTGGATACTTTTGGGCATCATGTCGCCCCTGTCTTCCCAAGGCACATTGCCGAGGGATCTGTAAGCCAGCTGACAGGTCGTGGCTCACCAATGTGGTCAAAATCATGAATAAACCAGACCCAACGTGTACCGTAATCTATCCAAATCATCACTGAACACACATATATTATTGTACTCAACCAAAAATCATCATTGAAAACACCACAGGATACTGAAATTGATTTTACCAGATTAGTAACGACCCAGCTGGTGGTTCGATTTCGAAACATGTGACAGTCAATCAATCCATCAACCAGCCTGTTATTTCTGAGATAAGCCAGAAATAGACGACTTGCAGGAAAGGACAAATCGAACATCTACCATCCACCAGTTGTCACACCTACGGCTCGTAACATGTGTTTCGGGACATATCGAACACTCTTCACTACATGGATCCCAACAACCCGCAAAAAGTGTTTGTTGAACGATACCCTCTGGTAAACTAACATAGCTATAGAAAATCACCATTTTTATGGGAACATCCACTATAAATGGCCATTTTCAATAGCTATGTTAGTTCACCAGAGGGTATCTGTGTGGAACCTTACCATGAGGTGTCCAAAAACAAGAGATACACCCCTCATCTTTCAGCTACCCTAAACCCTAAACCCGAAAAAACACCCAACCCTACGTGAAATCACTCCAGGTGCCGCGCAGAAGGCGGTTATGGTTACAAACATTTACCCCAGAAATAATCAAAATCTAAAGAGTACATAAATATATATATATATATATGTATGTACTGTAGATATGATATCTATTGATATCTGATTATCATAGATACTTTGATGACATACATGTATCCTTGTATATATATATACAGTCACAAAATGTGGATGAACAATCGTGATGCGTTTTCTGCTCCAGCTAATATACTCGATGCTAGGGGTGGTTCTATTCCCACCAACCTTGGTGATATCTATAATTCAATACTTACATTGGTGTGCGCTATTCAATCATATTTTATACAAACCTGTATCATTGATTTATTGATGCCTGTCATAGATTTCCTCGGGGCACGTCAAAAGCTGCGTCGTGTTTCCACAATTCATCGGGCCCCCAATCATTCACAACTGTTGGCGGTGCAACTTCATCCATCTTTCCAGGGTGGGCCCCCTGTTTACTGAATCCCAGTGGCATTTAAGAACTGACCTACAACTAGGATCACCTAGGAGCGACCAGACAGTAGCATGCTGCTTCCAGGTCATTCCTCTTGCTGCCGATCAGACTATCTCAAAGAATTGGTTTCGTTCATTCAGAGGAAGTACAAGGTAATTACCCCCCAAATGACAAGGAACCAACAATGGAAGCATCGTTCTTTTGGACTATGTTTGGAAGTGTTGGGAAACAAGAACAAACAAACTGCAGTTTCAAAATCACATCCCAATGTGGGTGTGGTTCAACATTGCAAACATGGGCACCACATGGTATACAAGTATGAAATGACATGATGAGCAATGTTCTATCCATATGACCCATATGTATATTTTGATTGTAAATGTATATGTGCAAGAATATGTATATACATACACATAGAGAGAAACTTGCATTATATATATATATATACACAACATGTATAGAGAAACGTGCATAGATTCCAGTCCTACATACTATAAACTCCCACCGATGATTCTTTTTGCACGCTGACACGACTCAGTTCGCCGCGCGTGAAGCGGCTGAATTCCAGGAGACCTGGCGTGAGCACAACATGTGCATTTGTTGATGTAGTTTTACCTATACCTTAAACGCAGACATATTAAATGTATATATGTAGTAGATGTTGAACCTGTATATTTATAAATAGAAGTGTATGTAAATATGTATGATTAAAATCCGTCCTTCACATACATCCGTGGTTGAGAGGCAAAGGCACTTCATATCCATCTGAGTCAACATTGCTAGTTTATTATGGGTATCATGTATTGGCACACGATGCAAACATGTAGCCTAACCTCTTATCTAAGTCATGAACATGAAAACAAGCATGGAGACCAGGGGGAAAATTGGGAAGAAACTGTGCCCCTGCCAAAACACATCACCATATTTAGTCAATACTAAATTGCCCACAACGATACGCGTTGAAGCTCCTGTCTCAAATATGCCGACCCAGTTGGCATGTTTGGCGCCCGTTCTTACTTTGGGTGTTTTGCAACTGTGCAACAGAAAGTGTTTTGAGTGTCTGAAACCCAAATATTGAAAGTACATAATTATACATCTTAACATGAAAACAGTACGATGGGCATGTTGTGTGAAATTTGAGTAAAAACATTCCACTGACTTCTACTTACTGGCTGTTGCCCCCAAAGACAACGTCCTGGGTTCGTATTTTCTCAAATCAGCATATGCTGAATGTGAAGTTGGCCATGGCCAGCTTTGAAATTCATTGATGCCCATGCTCAAACCTAGTGGCTTAAGAAACAACACGTTTAATCGGTGAAGTCCAAAAACATTCGGCAAACAAGGCAAACTGGTCATGCGGCCATCAGTTCGTCCAATGCCCATCTGCATGCATGGTGCCACCATGTCACTGTCCCTCAAGACGAAACAGCTTGGATCGCAAATTCTTGACGTGCAAAATTCAACAAACATCTAAGATGTCCCTTTGATTTTGCCAAAAAGGCCACGGACACACCAAACATTACCAGTACCAAAGCCATCGCAGTCGGCCATGTCCTTTTCTGTGGAATCTTCCTGGCAATCTCAGCCCATCTATTCAGGGCTATTTCAACGACCTCTTTCACTCCTTGATCTGCGTTACTTGCCCATCTCCCAACCATCGCCACCGAAGAGTCCCGTGAAGACGCAGGCCAGGAGCTCAAGTCTGTTATCAATTTCCGGAACAAATCCTGGGCCCAACATTCAACCGAGCTGGCTGAATAAGGATACTTCATCAATTTAACGTGATAATAAATGCATCTTTGGGTTGCTCTGGTTGCCATGCATTGCTCCATGTCTATTGATTCAACCGCAATCTATGGTTCAGTACAGTTTAGGTGGAAACTTTGAGAACATCTATTGTCATGGAAATCCAGATTTTTCATAAGCAGAACTCTGAACCGGTGAGTCAAAATAAGAGCTGCTGAAAAGAAATAGCGGCTTAGTTTGCCAAGAATGAAACTAATGGAACACACTCTTTAAACGGAATGCGTTTAAAAACGAACATATGATATACAGTATACAGGAATATACATATATGGTTAGGAATCCTGCAATCTTGGTCCAAAAAGAGTTACCTCTCCACCCTGGGACTTCACCGAGAATCGACTCCATGGAAGTTGCTTTTCACCCCCTTGAATTTGCCTCTGTTCGCCTCTCGATACAGCATGTGGGTCAGAATCAAGCCTGAGATTTGCTTCGGTGGGTTCATCCAAAACAAAAAAATCTGTATCACGAGGATATAGCAAGCATTAATGGGATACTCTGCAACAAGAACTCTTCGAGAGTTGCAGCCCATCCTACAATTAGCAGTCATTTGGGGTTCGTCATCCTCGGAATTTAATAGAGTATGGGTTTGGCTGAAAAGACAATACTCCATTCCATCTCATGGTTGCTCACCCTGGTTGCATGAAAATGGCAATGTTTTTTGCCTGCAGCCACCAACCAATTGAATAGGCCTTACAGCTCTTCCATCCCTCTGATTTTCCGAGATATTTTCCCAATAGTAAACACAAACTTGCTAAGTCGACAACCCGGAAACTCCATGGTTGTTTTTGCAAATCCGCCACTGCTGGAATGAAGAGTGCCTTGGTTCAAAAAATCACAGGGTCACCGAATAAAAATAGGATTCACGGTTTTCATTCTGGTGGATACCTGATTCAGCATGGAGAAAGCAGCAACAATGGCAACAACGGCAACCACAAAAACACCCTACCACTACTCCTCCTCCAAGATGCCTTTGCAATACGTGCCGCATCTTTGGCGCCAGTGTAGTTGTCAAAGAAAAAGTTCTTGAGTTTTGCATGAAGTTCATCTCGTCCAAGCCCTTCGAATCTACCTTTCACGAGGTTCGAGAAGGGCACCTGAGCGGCTGGATCTACCGAAGAGCAGCCGGAAGTTCAGTGGGGTTTGGGAGGGAATGTTTTACTCAACTGCTGCAGAACACTAGGTTTTACACTCACTCCACACTGCCCACTTGGTTGGTCATGCCCATCACAGTTCGTCAGTGCTCAATTCATGGAACCTGGGCCTCATATTCATATCGAGCATCATCTGTGCTAAAGCCAAGCCAAGCCCCTTTTCGTCCTTTCCCCATTTTTGTTTGGATAATGTTGTTAGTTAATGTTGATTAGCTCTTTTATTGTTGGTCCGTCTATTCAAGTCCCTGTGACTTGTGTGGTTTTGCATTTCTTTGGCCCTTTCTATGTTACAGTTCTGGCCTTGTCGAACTCAAAATCTCCAGACTCTGGTACAATTTGCACCACAGGCAAGTTTGGACCGTGGATTTCAATGGCGATGTCTTTCACAGACACATTCATCGTTGGCCCAAGCGACCTGAACGCTGCACCGCTGGTTTTACTAGCCTGCCGAGGATAATCCAATGTGGCCCCCTGGGTTGTAAGTTTGCAACCCCATCATTCAAAGTACATATGCACCTATATATACACCACCACAAATCATACTTTGCCTGGTTATGAACCAAGGTCCCTCGCAATGAGTGAAAGCCCACTACATCAGTTCAACCCAGTTGTCTTGTCACAGTTTTATTTCATTTGGGGAGCATAGCACCTGTGGGTGCAACTGGCCAACACTTGGTCCGACGCACTTGGCCTGTTCAATTGCTCGGCAAATCTCCGCCAGTCTGCCGGATAGATCGGATACTCAGTGTCATTCTCCTTCAATCTCCTTGGTGGTTTGTTAATTTTGCCGAAAGTCTCGAGTTTAAGTTCTAGTGGGCTATGCAGTGTTTTCCGTCTAACAAAAAAAAAACACTAAAAACATATCAAGGTGTGTGTGTGTGTGCGTGGCTATATAATCCATCCAGCATCAGAACATAATCACGATCGCTGTCATGGATATGAATGTCATACGCGGCTGACCCAATAGGATCCAGCTTCGCTACCCTGGTACCTTTGGCAAGGCAGTCATTGGCCTTTCTACAAGCCTCATCCAACACATCTTGTAGCTCCGGGGATTCGTCAGGTTTCAAAGTCATGGCCAATTCACCAAATTCGTTTTGACCATCCAAGGCTTTGCAGACTTGGTCCAGGAATTCCTCAGAAAGACCAAACGTGTCGGCAGAATCTTGGCGAACTTCATCTTGGAAATCTGCAAGTTGCCAACCAGGCTTCTCTCCGTCTTCCTTTTTCAGCTTTATTCCACCCTGCTTCTCAAGTCGGTATATGAGGGGGTTGACGTCTTTAACCGTGGCAGTGCTTCCAACCACTGCTTTGGCAATGGCGAGAGCGGACCTCCAAGTGCCTGCGGATCTCAAATAATCCAAGATCTTTGCGGTCATGTTGTCCGTTTTCAAGTGCACACCTCCGCTGTCTTCGCGAATACCTGTTGCAGAACTTCCCAGTGCAACTGGTTTACTTGGGAAATCACAAACCCTGAATATGGGTTCTCCACATGCTAGTGATTGTGGATGATGGTGAGAAAAGAAATCAAAGGCCCAACTCCGGCCTTTTAATTCTCTCTTTGTACATCATGTCTGTATAGGATGATCCCTTCCAAATCGATTGTCGTTGGGCTATGATACCACCAGCCATATAAGTATCGTTGATAATTATATACTCCAGCTACTTTAACAGCTACCAACTATGGATCCTTAGGGTTCATCTCGGGTAGCCAAAGCGATGCATGCCTGAAGCTTTCGGCTCTTGTTGCTGTGCAGGGAGAGGTCCGTGCGGCTGACTTTCCACCGTCGATCTCTGCCGTCAATTAGGACTTGCTCCACCAGGCCCTGTTTCTCAAGGTCGAAGAGGCAGGGGTTCACGTCCTCTGCGCTGGAGATGCAAAGCAACATCATGTAAAAGGGATCATTTATGGAATTGACAAAATATATGATATCTTGAATGATATCCTCAATCTGAGTAATGGAATCTAATACCCATCCACCAATCAATACATACATATGTATATATATACATAGAACTATATAGATATCTATATCGCCTGCGGGTAAGAAAAACATAGAAAAACTATCTTGACCCAGCGTTGGTCTTGGTCATGCCCGAAATCCACCAATGATCTCTCCACTTCTTTAAAAGGATCAGTTTACATAATTCTTTTGCTTCTCGGGTGTAAACTCACCCAGTAGTTCTGTAATCTGGCTGCTCCGGAGAATGTTTTTCCAGTCATTCCTGGCTCGTTTGCTGCCCAAATTATCTATGGAAACCCGCCACACCCGATCTAAAAAACTGAAGTTTTTCACGCCTCTGCTTGTTGGGTGTATATCGTATCCCATCAGTGTCCTTTTTGGTTGCCTGGGGTCCAACCACCTCTTTGGCAATTTGTAGCGTGGGGACCAAGCAGCCAGCAGCTTTCAAATACTCCAAGATGGACGATTGGTCCGCACTGGGCCCTGCAGCTACGACTGTGCGGGCCACGCGGCCTGCGTTGCGAGGTCCCAGGATCACTGGGATGGTCTTGAACATGAACCTATTTTTGTTGAAAACGTGTTTGACCATCAGACGTATAAGAGTTGTCTTTCGGTCTCTCCCAGAAACCACAAAAGGGAAGAGCTATTTAAAAGCTTTGAGACGCCTTGAGAACATGCATGGCTTCATGCTGGTAGCCCAAACTGTGGCCAGCCCCTGGTGAGTGGGCCCATCCAGGTCCAAGTATCAACAACACCAATCAACATCTCGCAGCATTCCTTTCCATATAGGGATCAAAATGGAATAGCCCTCAAGTTTCAATTTTGATGGAGATACGATGATTCACCAGTGGATTTTTGATTTATAGTTTTGTTGTTGTAATGAAAAAAACAACTATATTGACGATTCATGCAACAATAGAAGCGGATCTGTTCCGCGAAAGGCAGGCAAGTCTGAGGAGTTGTACCCCAAGAAAGCATCCCAGAAAGCAAGTATGACATCCATTTTTTGAGCATTTGTTCGTGGATGTGTCTCATTGGCAAAACGGCAAAACCACGGCTTTTCCCCAACCAATAGGTTGGGCCTCAGGAACAAGAGCAACTTGAGCTGATGTTCAACTTTGTGCATTCAAAAGGTTGTGGCTAGTGGTCCAAACATCGGTGGACTCCAACAAAATATGGCTGGATACGGAACTGCTCAACGAAATCTTGCAAGAAACGATGGAAACTTAGAGATTCATCCCTTGGTTCAAAGCTCCCATATGCTCCATGTATGGTATATTATGTATATATTTATGTCACATTTACCTCATTTACCCAAAAATCACCCAAATGCTCGTAAATAAACCAAAGATGGAGCACAATATGGGTACTGAATAGTATTGATTCATTCCTAGTCTCAGACCTTGCAAGGGATTCTGTGGAGACAAATCCACCCTGCTGAACAGTCCAGCAACCTCCTCTGCCCATAGGCACCAAGCACAGGGAAAGCTGAGCGATCCAAACCAGCAGTAACAGCTGTCGCCATGTGGCCCGGCGAGTGGCTTGCCGCATGGCGCGCTGCAGGTGCCACGAAAGCTTCGACCTTTTTCAATGGCCGAAAGAGTTTCCTAGAGCCATTTTGGAGCCGCGGGTTGCCACCGAAAAAGAGTTTTGGCAGGTGCCCTTTGCCAAGTGCATCCTTCTCACAATTTTGCCCTATCCGTTTACACATCCGTTTTTCATTTTCCGGTCTTCATGTACAAACACCGGCGGCCGAGATCATCAACTTAGATTGGAAAAGGGCATGCTACCCCAACATGAGGCTAGAGGGATGATTTCAGACCTACGCCACCTGGAAGTGCATGCTAAGCCTATGGCTATAGTACTATAGCTTGCAGTTTCTCTGGGACTGGCTGTGTTACATCAATCATCTTCAATCCGCATCGATTAGCACTTCAACAATGCCAAGTCATGAAACCTAAAAGGTAGTGTCACCCAGTTCCAGGTTGCTTTATAACCTCCATTTACCATACATGTACTATAAACCCTAGTTACAGTATATTGATAATTATTTCATGAACGATAATCTAACTTTGCTCACAAACTGGGGCACCACCTTCTATTTACGCTTCTATCTTTTGGTGGTATCCTATAGCTTTCCCCCACGGTGGTATTGCGTCGGCCGCGCTTTCAAGCGAACTTCTCCTCTTTCAAGCCATGCGGGTGAGTCTTGAATGGTTCGCGGGGCGGCCTGCAGAAGGCACAAATCTTTGGCAGGATGTTTAGGTGAACGTTGGGAATACCATGGAAATCCATGGAGATGATAAAATATAGACTTTTCAACCATCAATAAAGTCACCAGTGCTAATTGTGGGATACCAACTTCTTCATGTAGTTACATACTGCAGAAGTTCTTTTGGACGACTTCCAGCTCTGGAATGGTTCAGATGAAAGGTTCCAGCGAGAAGATAGACTCGACGAAGTCGAGCCTAGAATAACTCTTTTTCTATGTCGTTGGGTTGGCTTCAGGAAAAAAACAGAGGAACCCACGTTTTTTGATGGGCCAAACCATGATATCCTGTAGACGTTCCTTTCAACCAATCCAATGAATGCCTGGCTTTGATGATCTGTTTCTTGAAAGTATCCAGGTCAGCTCCCGAAGCCTTGAGTTTCAGCTTGCGCCCCAACTCAGCCTGCCCAAAAGAACGATTTACCCCCAATATATGTCTATCAAAAATATTGGGCACATGATGATAAACCAAGGGGATTCAACCATCCCTTTAGAGGTGACACCCCCGATAAACAATGGTTTATTGAAGGTTTGGTAACCACCAGCAACCACTAATAAGCACATATTATGCTTGTTGGGATCACTAAAATATGCTAAAATGGATGCTGATGAGGTGAGAGAACTGAGATAACCTGATGACACCCACCCCGAAGAAAACACTTTCTGAGGAGGAGCTTCTGATTTTCATGAATATGAAATCATCCATTTGTTGGATCCCTTTAGTGGGATACCAGTAATATATAGCAATCTGGGATCGTCATATTTGTATATATTGTCTGTGTGTATCTGTGTATATATCTAATATGTGTAACATTTGCATATATAATATAATATATATATATAACATAAAATTGTATATATATATATGTAATTATAGTTGTCCATCTATAGCTCAACTAGCTCTAATCAGTTTTTCATAATACTCTCATCCAAACACAGCAAGACACAATAAGACAATACCCATAAGAAGTAAATAACAAAGACATCCAGGAAGGACACTTCACTACTGCCACAACGCGCCCCGTGCGTCAGGTGCCTCAGATGAGGAAGGCCAAATCGTTGTTCTTGGAGGCATAGCCAAAGTAGACCCCTCCGAACCTGGGCTGATTTTCGCTGTGTTTCTTACCCGAAATTCGAGGCTTCAGCACCCAGAAATCGTTGGGTTCTACATGGGTGGTGCCCCAGTTTGATTGGCTTTAAGTTGGTTTAGTTTGCTGCTATTTCTGGAATTTCACTAGGGTCTAATGGTGATGACATGGCTAGATCGTGAAGAATGGGGTAATATGAAACAACTTACAAGTTGCACACCACCTTGTAAGTGGCAATGTAGTAACCTACCTTGTACCCCTTTGGGTAATATGTTTTTTTTGGTGACTGAACCCCCATGGGTGTGTTTTTTCCTGCACAGTGATGCTGAAACAAAGTCCAAAAACTAACGGGTTATATAACCTCCCTATGATCCGTTAATTCTAATCCGATCCAAATCTCAGCTATCCCCACTATCTTTTTCTGGGATGCCAATATTTCTTGACTTTTTGAGAGGTAGACATGAATTGAGATGGTGATTATAATTAGTGTTTGGAGTTTAGTTTAGACTCTTTTTACAGGCAACACAATCATATGCATTGTATCCCGCCCTTCAAAAAACTGGATTTACGATCTACAAAAGGATTCCTTCGAATTTCCAAAGAACTCAAGAATGGCCGTTGCTTACGATGACAAAACCAGCCAATCGGGGGGCCCGAGTTGGCTAACCATCGACCCGGTTTCTTTGTGAAGGACTTCCCGGTTGTCTTCCAACAACAAACTTGTTCAATGGCTTGATTTAACCTAAAATCAACAGCAATGTGGGGACCCAAAATAGCAAAGTTTGGGTCCACATAACTCCAATAACTATATGGTTAGGATACTTATAATGAACCGGGTTTATAAATTTAATTATACAGTATATAACTGGGGGGCCCCATCTTCTTACAATATTATCAGCCTTCACACTTTCCTGTACATTCCCTCAAATAATCTCTGGGAAACGTGGGCCCAAACAAAATTCTGCGGTATCACTTCTTGTCCCCCAAGCCTGCCGTTTCAGAGGCTCTACTGCAACCATCTTTGGCCCACATGGGTAATGCCCTGATATCTACACCAAAATGGCTTATAACCAACCACTAGCAACTCGATTGGTGTTACCGTTGTTACACCGTTTTCGATCGGTTGATATAGCTCTTGACAAATCACCAAAGATTAGTGTTTAAGGATCCTTGTCAGTTTGGCTTAATAACCCACAAACTCCTCATCTCTGACTAGTATGAACGATCATGACGATTGTTGGCAATCCCTTCGGGCACCACAATTCAATGACATCATCTAGAAGGTGGTGCCCCACAGTTGCAAGCTGGCTCAAAGCCTAAAATCATACTAGTTATGAACCAAGTAAGCGAACAAACTAGGGCACTACCATGATATAAACCAACTAATCCAACATCATCCAACCATTTCGTGGTGCCCACTGGCCTCAAATTTCTCGGGCTCCCATGGCCTCCGCAGCTCGCGCCAGTCGCTGGGTGCCCCTGACTTTCCGGTGCCGGGCATATGAAACGCGGAGTAGCCAGGCCATAACCTCAGCGTGCTGAACGCATAAATCCTCCCAGGTGATTGCGCGTTTCAGCTTCAAGCATATTATTTTCTGTTGAATCAACATGTTGGTTGAGAACATATCGGCAAAGGCATCAGTGTTGATGAACGACACAGTAAAATTGTTTACTGTGGATGTTTCACAATCGACTGGCCCAGCTATCAATTGCAACAAAAAGGGATCATTAGAAATATCATGCAATATAATGCTCCAGCAACTTGTTTTTTCTCTGTAAGGATGTGATTTCCTGAGGCATAACCTTTGGCAATCTAATGTAGCGATTGGAAATGGGCCGGGTTTGAAAGATAAATCATCGAGGTATAATGGTTTTGAATAGTAGACAATTTCTCATCATATTCCAAATCGTAGTTGGGAATATCTGTCCTATGTTCTATGTTCTACAGGCAAGATGACACATCCAATGGTGGTCAAATCAGGAAGATCTCCGCCACATCCGAAATGTGTTCTTGCCGAATGATCTGTATTTCTCTCATCGAAAGTCCGAATGTTGAGGATGTTGGACAGGATATCTTTAGACAAACCCAATAAACGCCATGTAAAAAACAACTTAAAGATACTTGAAGTTCAGATTAAGACCCATTTAGATAATTTCCCAGTCAAACGATCTTAATGAATCCCAAAAGGAGACTCGACATGGAAAGATTCGACCTTGGCAGGACATTTTTCTCCCAACGCCGAGGCACAAGGAGCGCAGCGTCACGGAGGAAGTGGCCGGATCCTATGCTCGGTGGTCTCCTCTAAATGATTCTAAATGGGGATTTACCATGATTTTTTATCCCCTACATATTATTTGTTTCAAGAAACATGGGGATTGATAGGATTATACCTGGTCATATATCCGATGATTTACTGAATTGAATGAGGATTTATGGATTTAGGGATGGTGTGACATTGTTTTATAGAAATAATCTACAAGTTGATGCCCCATAATCATATACTTAGCAAAGTTGGTTTTGTTATGTTTTGTTCAAATGAACTGATGATTCAGATTGATTTATGGATTTACTTATCTTATCATACATATTTAAAATATATGTATATATATATATATATGTATAGTTCCAGTGATGTCGAAGTCCCCAGAGAGGAATTAAACTGCAATGCGGTGCCCATAGTTGCATAGCTGTGCTTGTTGATCATCACCATAAACCTAAGAGTCACTGCAAAAACCACCTTGAAGGATTCGGGTTGGTGATAAATCCAATGTGTTCTATGGTGATTTATGGATTTCATAGTTGCATGAATATTGTGATTTATCCAATCATCGATAATAATATATAATAAGCGTATCCAGCTATGGATGACTTACAATATCTCACTCAAAGTGGGAAGATCATCAACATTGTGACATGTGAATATGATACTTATCTATCATTTGACAAAACAAAAACGATATCTCGCACTACCTATCCGTGGGTGATTCATCGGGTTGGTGGTTTTAACCTGGAAAAGATGAACCAGATAGATGCAAGCTAGAAGGTTGGACAAACTGGTTTGGTACCGAAGGTCCTTGGGTTTACGGTGATGAAAGCACTATATTTGGATGGGGTTTTGTTTCAGCCAATAAACAAAAGCACAGGGCACCACATGGTAAGAGAAGAATACAAGATTGAAACCAGAAACCAGAGGCCAAAGGGTTGTTTCTATCCAAGCAGCCACTGGTCAAACAGCGTGGCACCTGACAGTCTTTTGAATCTGTCAAGGCAAGCTAGCCAAAGGTTGCTTCCAAAGCCAGAGATGCCTGAAGAAACATCCTCCTCGCATGCAAAGACCACCAAAAGTCGAAGGATCGCCACGGCGCCGGCCGCACTGGACTCTGCTTGGTGTGCTGCTTGCTTTCCAGCGGAAAGCTGATTCGTCCCAGCTCCAGCATGGAGGACGCCCAACGGCTCCAAGAGCCGCGTCGTGTGGCCGATCAGTACAGTAACCAGTACAGTAACCAGTACAGTAACCAGTCATTCTGGTAAAACGTAACAACTTTCCCACCTTTTGTTGGGTCATGTCTTGAATGGTTTTTCGGCTATCAAACCTCATTCCCGATTCATTACTTTGATTGAAGTAGAGATACTACAGAAAATAGGCATCCAAAGTGGTGGAGATAACACTTTATAGCACCAAAGATGGCAACTTTGTAAGTTTTTGTCCCAATTACAGTCTCAATCAAAGTATGTTTTTAACGAAGCTATCAATCCATAATCGAAACACATGACGCAAATGACAAACAGTCAACATATATCAGAATAAGTATGAATAGATTTATATGTTTTTTAAACAAAAGCTACCCTCTGGTAAACTAACATAGCTATTGAAAATGGCCATTTATAGTGGCTTTTCCCATGAAAAGTGGTGATTTTCCAGTTCGCTATGTAAACGTTTACCAGAGGGTACTCCCTGTGTTGGTCACCCCTTGACACGTCCCTTTGCGCCGCTCCTGTCGCACGGCCCAAGATCCTTTGGGCAGATCCGTGTCCAGAGGCTCCAGGAAGTTGCCGTGGTACTCCAACTGGGTGGGGAGTCGACCCACGGGTTGAATGAGGTGGTTCTATAGAACCTATTAGATTATATATATGGTGTCTATATATGGTGTCTATATATATATATATATATGGATTATTAGCCACTTAATGTGGGTCAAACAATGCCATAAACCATCCATTTTGGAATGGTTGGATTACCACCTATTTATGGTGATTTGGGGGATGGTTTATTGTTGTTTTACCCACATTAATATGGTTTAACCATCACTTATATATTTGAGGATATCTTAAAAAAAAATATATAGGGTTAATATATTTTAAAAAACCTGGTGAACCATCACTTAAGATATCAATATGGGATATCATTGACTTAAATGGTTGGCTGAACTATCTGGAGGATCATCCCGCAGATTGTAACATGGTTAGTAGGTGGGCTTCGTGTCACCGTTTCTGCATTGGACAACCCACTTAGGGGAATCACGAACTACTGCTATGTAACTTGGGGGTACCAATGAACGTAAGGTAACAGCTGAAACACATCTGAGAAAACAGGAGTTCCATCGATCAAATCGCATGGCTTAATGAACTGTATACTATCTCAGTAAGTGGGTTATAACATGTTATAACTATCTCAGTAAGTGGGTTATATATTAGAACATGTTAATGAACATTAGATTTCTGGTTGGCATGTTATAACCCACTTGACCATGTCAACCAGAAATCTAATGCCACGGCAGATGTCTCAACCGATGTCGGCGAAAAACACTGAAACCATGGAGGATTCTTGGAATAGTCATTTCAATAGGCAATGATTATCGATTACTATACAAGAAACCAACAACTACGGGATATAAGATGATATAAGTATAAACTATAACAATTGTAGAACCCATTGAAGGCCCTTGATGATCACGTTTTTTGGTTTATGGAAAATAATCCAAACACTACGAGATACAAACCACAACTGATTTATCGATATATATATATATACATAAAATCATATATATATATATGTACATTGTGTCTATAATAAATGGACATATTATTTAATACAATTTTGTGATCATTTAAACAGGGTCTACCAAAGAATAAAGTCAGCAGTGTGTATGTATACATGAATATGTATATATTATACAAAATAGTAACAGAATGTCACAATAGTTGGTTTGTTGTGCCATTTATCCATTTAAGTTCCCCGGCAGGACCGTGTGGCATCACAAGAGTACTCTACTGATTTAACTGACACGGAATGATGTCCCAATTATATAATTTGGAAAATGTTGGGTGTGTCTGAAAATTATCTTCTTCCCACCCAACAGGGCCATTTCCGGTCTTCGGGAAAATGAAATTCTTAACACTGTGGAGGCAGTGGATGTAATGATTTTTTCCATGGTTTTCTATGAAAGTTACCCGCAATCAAACGTGGCAATGAACATCTGAAAAAGTGTGTGGTTTTTTCCGTGACAAAAAACATGTCACCATTGAGTTGCTGGGATTTCCCAAGCCACCATTTTGATCATCAGAGGCTACCCTCTGGTAAACTAACAGTTTGCTATTGAAAATGGCCATTTATATAGTGGATTTTCCCATTAAACATGGTGATTTTCCATAGCTATGTAAACGTTTACCAGAGGGTAAGCATATCTAAGCATGACCTATGATAACCATTTTCATAATCATCCCATTCCCCCATTCCCTACTAAGCACAAGTAAGTCAGAGGCTATGGTTTTTGTTGCCATGCTATGGTTGATCCACTCCCCACTGAGTCTCCCGGGCATCGTTTGATGCCTGAGCCTTCAGGCTCACGACCTGGCGCCCATGGCGTCTCGTGGGGATTCCACCAAAGAATAAACGCCTATAGATGGGGGTTTCCTAAAATGTGGGTACCCAAAAATGGATAGTTTATAATGGAAAATCCTATTAAAATGGATGATTTAGGGGTACGAGTACCCCTAATTTCAGGAACCTCCAGATGGCCATGAATGGCGATAAAATGGTGATAGAATGGGATATGCTGTCAAATATGATAAAAATATAAAACATCTTAAATGCAAATCGGGATTTAATTGTTGCTAACCCCATTTCAACAATGATAGAACGAATAGGAATATTCATAAGGGATTCAACCATATTCAACCAACCTCCCCAGGTCACGTGAACCGCCAATACAGTTTGGGTTTACTGAGAAAAGCTTGTGAACAAATCATCATTGAGTCAGGGGGTGTCACATGTGCGGGGGGAATAGTTAAATCCCCATAATTCGTGATTAAAACAACCCCAAATGGATCGTAAACTGGTTGCTGGTTGAGCAATCCGCTGAAAATGCTCGTCACTAGCTTTCATAATTACATTTGTTCGACGGAACATAAACAAAAATCCAACCACCAACCAGATCATCATTGGTTTGGTAGATGCATGTATATGCATATACATATACCGTATACCCATATATATATACATATGTATGTATATGTATATGTATGTATATATATATATATGTATATCATGTTGTAGATGTTTATAATCCACTGTTTGTTGGTTTAGCTAACCACCAAGCCACCAACCAGAATTGAGTGATGATGATGATGATGATGATGATGATGATGATGATGATGATGATGATGATGATGAGTTCTTGCAAGGTGGGAGCCCCCATGATAGCTCGCGGCTCGAATCGAACTACCATAACTATACAGGGGATCTCAACTACCCTCTGGTAATTTAACATAGCTATTGAACATGGCCATTTATAGTTGATTTGCCTATCAAAGATGTTGATTTTCCATAGCTACGTTAGTTTACCAGAGGGTACACGGGGTGATATACCAACAAAACAAGACTAGAAAGCCCACAAGTCATAGACTTTAAAGCCAACAAACACCTTCAAACCCAGCTGTCAAGTTGTCAAGGCCCCGAAAGAATGACTGGTTGAGCCACCCATCTGCAGACATCCAAGCCATTTGGGATCATGATTCCAATTTTTGTTAGATGATAAACACACACATACCCTCTGGTACTCAAACGTGGCAATCAAAAATCCACCATTTATAGATGTTTTTTTCCCAGCTATAAACCTCCATTTATACGGGATGTTCATTGATTTTCCATTGCCACGTTTGATTACCGGAGGGTAGTTGACACCATAAACCAAATGTTGATACTTCATTGTGCCATTCTCTCCATTTACATCCCCGTTACATCCCCATGTGTTCGTCATTTGGCCATTCTATTCCCATGACACAAGTCATCCCTGAGATTACCTTCCAGTAAACTGAAATGGCTACGGAAAATGGCATGTCTGCTTCCATTATTACTACTTGAAAGTGGTGATATCTTTAGCAAGCTGTAACCAGTGAGGGTACAAAGTTGGGGCAACTGGTTATAAGATGTTTCATGTCACCCCATCTAACTACTGTGATATATCTCCCCAATCAGCCAAAATGTTATTGTAGTTATGTTCACCAAGTTAGCTTTAGGTACAAGTCAAATGTATTGTATAATATTGTATACCTTCCCATTTGTTTAAGGTCATATCCTATAGTTTTCCATAGAGATTTCCCTTCGTTTCTTGGGGGCCGGTCGCCATCCCGTAGGTCCCTCGGTCGCCAGACACTCGCAGGAGGTCTGAAGTGCACGTAATTGGCCAATGACGTGGCCTGCAGGGCCCACAGAGACGCAGAGACGCCCATTGGTTCAGTTCATCGAGACAGGTTATAGTAAAGACTTACATTACGGTCCCGGTGGACTGTTGGATTTATATATAGCTTGTTCAATTCGAAGTTCGAACTAGAAGCGTTCATCGAAAATATCATGATTTATGGTGAATTCACCAGTTTTTTTAGTGGTCTATTCTAGTTCGAAATTTGATGAACCAACCAACTGGTGACATGACAAAAAGGAGGTCCACCAGGAAACAAATACTTGAATATGTGGGATTTCACCAAGAAAAAACCGAGACACGAAGTATCCAACCAACATTGCAGCGGATGCTGTCTTCCAATAGAAGGCATTCTCATCATTTTGGATCAGTGGATTTGATATCACGTACTATAATTAAGGTTGATCACAGTAGATTAATTTGTTGATAGCATTTACATACCCATATATTGATCGGAGAATCTATACATTTATTCGGCTATGGGTCAAATTTAGATACCCCTAAAATTGGATTGTTCATACAAAACATAGACTAAGCCATCTGTGGTCCCTGGGGCTTAAATTTTGACTCATCCCCATTTGATTAATACCATCTGGTTATTTACCATAGCCATGGAAAATCCCCTATAAATGGAGGTTTTAATGGGAACATCATCCAAAATTAGCCATTTTCCATGGCTACAATAACCAGATGGGTAGCGATGTAACACACAACACGATTGTCCAATGGAGGGTTACCCCTCTACCTGGATGTCAGGACCTCCAGGACCTACCTGACATGGTGCCCCAGTGGACGTAAACGCGCGAAGTTTGCTTACAATATATACATATATATATATATACACATATATGTATATTTATATATAGATTATAGATATTCTATATAAATTGTGATAACTATCTATGACTATATAACTATCAACTATCAACTATCAACTTATCTATATGATAATTATAATCACTATCAACTATCTATGACTATCTATAATTAATTCGTATTACTTAAGTTTATAGTCAATTGTGCATATTGCATGTTTAGTTATTGTGTACATGTCAAGTTCATGTTTTTTTGTTAAGACCAACTTATCCCTGAGGGGCACCACGTTGTCCTTTCAACCGATTCTGGGATGACACGAAGCTTGTGCCCGTGCCTGGACATTGTCCGGCTTGCAGTCCCGTGCCAGCACATTTCTTTGGAAGTAGCGCCCTGCATCATTCCAAAGCTGCTTCAGGTTGCCCATGAAGTGTACATGTCGCTGCCTCCAATAAGTTGTAGAATGATGATGTGTCGAAGCTCGGATGTATACGATGACAAATTCGCTGGAGTTGATGCAGCGTAGGATGTTGACGTCACTGGAGAAATTGCTCAGTTCTGTTTCTGCTTTCCGCAGTCTCTTCAACGCATACACCGCGTCACAACCGCGGACGGACTTCTCCTCAACTTTGTCGACAGTCCCTTCGCCAAGGACCCGGCATCCTCTCAGCTGGTGAGGCTGCACGAGGCCGAAAAGCCTCTACCTTCGTCATTGTGTTTGGCTCAAAGGTTTACCCAGAAGCAGTTCATGGGCCTGATTCTGGGGCAACTCGGCTCTTGATCACTTCCGATGGGGGAGGGAGATGGATCCATATAGGCAGTCACCCTCCTCTGTTTGGTTTTATTCTATCTGATTTCCGTCATGCCCAAATGACTGGAATTGGATGGATGATTAACCCCTAACATGGGACTATCTCGTAAATTCGTGAAGATAACATCCAGCAATTGAATGGTCTATCTGTGCAAATTTAAGACACCTGACTTGGGCCTGCAATCCAATTAGTGAGTGGTTTATCACCTACATATTACTAGGAATCGCACTCCCCAAATCTAACCCGGAACTGCAGGCTATTGCTAAGGTCCACTAACATGACCACCTGGTGCGGTGTGGAGTGGATTTTATAGACATATCCCAAAGATGACTGGGTTAGTCAATGTTTATCACTTCTCTAGCGACTGGGTCACATCCAAGTAGGAAAGATTCCACAAAAGCTACAAAATGGGAGCCCCTAGTTTTAAGTTGGTTTCTGTCACCCCATCTAACTAGTTCGATATATCTCCCCAATCAACCCAAACGTTATCGTAGTCATGTTGACCAAGTTAGCTATAATCAATCAGCACTAAATCCCAATAAAAATCTCTATATTTGTTGGCCAAATAACCATTTTCCTATATGTTCCTATGGTATCCAAGTTGGAGGCCTCACATTGTAGCCATCATTGCAAGGTCATCACCCAGTCGGCCGGCCCGCACGGCCATGGCACCTTGGCAGCCTCTAAGCCGCCGAAGGAGCTATTGGGCACCACTTCCTGCAGCTTTGAAAAGGTGCTTTCCCGAGTCAAACATCAATGGATGGGTTTTCTTGGGAAAATTGAAATCGAAACCCTCCATTTTTGGGAAATCAATGGTTTCCGAGTTTCCGGTGAAGATTTTCCCAATAAAACCAATCCATTGAAAACAGTTTTCTTTTAGAGGGGAACCCTTGTTGTCTTCAAACGGGGAACGCCAAACAAGATATGTGGCAATTGGATGAGTAGCTTGTGTAGATTCCTCGAGAATAGCTTGTTCTACCCTTTCTTTGCTGACGAATTTCCTCATTGAAACATATTAAAACCTATATAGACTACGAGATACCATGAGATGTTCTTAGAAATATCTAGAGAGAACTGAGAGAACTTATGATTTTGGCGGGTCCATGATGCTCCATGCCTCATGTTCCACCTATGCACCGGCTGTCACGGTGCCGTCAGGCCTGGGCCTCGGTCAAGCAATGAGCACCTGGAAGCACTGGATGGATGAGCGGATCGTGGTTTGCAGCTGCCATGGGGACTGAAATCCACGGAAATTTGTATAAAAAAACATGAATATCTATGTAGATGAATGATGGTATATCTATAAGACATGGTTTATATATTATATGGTGGTAGTTGTTTTTAAATAAAAATAAAACAACATGAAGATCTAGTCCAAGAGATCAGGATGTAACAATGTGAAACATGATGAAACTGGTTGGTCATCGCGAATCTAGCAAATGAACTTAGATACCCTGAGTAGAAACTGGGCACTGAACACATATCACCAATTACGGCTCAAAATTAAACCACCAACCAACGTACCAAAACCATGGGTGGCTTAGAAACGCTTCAAAGACCTTCTCTATTTGGAAGCTCCCTGGGTCCTTGGTATTGTTGTTCAGTTTTTGACAGGATTATAGCATAGAAAAAAAACATAACACAAATATTTATGTCATGTATAGCTGGGATACATTGGGATAAACTACCCTCTGGTTATTTCACAGTTCGCCATGGAATAGCTGGCGAATTTTGGATGATTTTCCCAGCTATAAACCTCCATTTAGTTCAGGGATTTTCCATGGCTATGTTAGTCATAACCAGAGGGTACCATCTCCGGCCTCAGATTCACTGGTCAGAGGCATCCCCACCAGGCATGGTGGTGCCCCAAGAATTGCTGCCTTGTTTTGATTCTGTTGCCCCACTTGACGAACTAGTAATTTCCTCACCATCAACACAAGTTAGATTAAGTTAGATCAAGTTAGAAGTTAATCCATTTCCTCACAAGTTAACCAATTTTGAAGTCTAATTAGCTATCTAACATTATTTAACTATGGGTACTGGATGGTTTGACTAACTATGTTTTTCATCATGATAATATTCGTGACCTAAACCAGCTTGGCGACTCCATAAATTTTGAAATGTTGCAGAGAAACCGCGGCCATTTCCAATGGTACAATACGGTGGCAATCGGGTACCAAGCCTTGCTTGAGATAGATAGAATCAGTTCCATTGGCTTGGATGAGCGTACTGCATAGAAAAATCAAACGCGATCATGCGAAACCCAGTCAGTCGCTTTCTACACTCAAAAATAGTTCAAGAATCATCCCTGGTATGTGAAATCAAAACAATTTCGTAATAATAATTGGTCACTTCATGAAACAGCCAAGATGCCCTCTGGTAGTCTAACCTGGCAATGGAAAACACCATTAGTTTCTCATTGGAACCATCTATTGATAGGGGATTCCCCACTGCCATGTTTCATCCCCCATGGTATAATTATACATAATTATGACGAAAGTTTTCTTAAGATCCGCCTACCCACAGTATTGCAATCTACAAGGCTCATTCCTTTAGCAAACAGCCCCACCCTGCCCCTTGCAATGTGACCTTTGGGCACGCAGGCCGTATCGAAATCGATCTCCTAGCGCAGGGGATTGGGATTGATCAATGGATCCTCGAAAATGATTGTCCTCACTTGAGCCGATTTTGGGCACTCCGATCTTAGAGATTCTGAGGATGGTTTGGGCACTAAAACTGCCAATGTTACCCCAGGTGTTTTGTGGGATTTCTCTGCGTGCAAAGGAGGCAGATTCTGAGTTCTACCATTCTAATTGCCAAGTTCCTCCAAGCTGGTAATATCTGGTAATGCTGATTTGGGAAGCTACGCATTCAAAACATGTTGTAAATACATCATGATACCAGAATGAAAACCACCAACCAGGTCGCTTGAACAGAGCTGAGGTCAGAACTGATCCCAGCAGGGCAGCGAGGGTTGAACCCTTGCCACGGCTCGTAAATGCTGTGAACCAAGCCACTGCTACATGGATGTTGCTTGAGCTGGCTGGGTTTTCCGCACGTTTAGAGGTCTGTGGCGCAGTTGTTTTCTGGGATGCCAGTATGGGTCAAAACCCTGACATCAAAAAAGTGGGAGCACAATAGACTAGTTCACGGGATGATCACGTACCAAATTTGCCAATTGTTCATTTGTTCCGTGGCTGATATCTATTTAGATGTATACAGAGTACACTTATTGGTTTACTGCAGCTGGTTGGTGGTTTCAACTCACCAAAAGCATCACAGCTATTGAGCATCATCAATTCAACGATCTTCCAGGTATTAGATGTTTATTATCCATCTCATAGACCTCATGCTCTATAGATTAATGAAACCCTTATCAGGTGACATCCTAGTCGTTTGATGTTCTTAAAGAATAATAATCCAATATGCCAATATGGGTTTGAAATTGAAAATAGTGTGCCTCTCGATCCATTGGTTAATCCTCATAATCCTCATTAGATGGCGATTTCATTGGGGGTATACCCTATTTTCACCACACTCCGAGGATGACATTCCAAGTTTCGGCATCCTGCACCAGCAACGCCAAGCGTTGAAGCTCATTCAGTGTGGCCTTGCCCGGATTCCGTTGGTGAAAAACTAGCGTTTTTTTTGTTGGGGCTGAAATGTGGAACTGATTTCTTGGAGCTGAACACAAAACAGTTTGCACCAAAGTATGACCATTGGTGAAAGAAACAATGGATGCAAACACACATCATGTGAAACAAAAACAAGATACGGTTCTTGTTGTTTAAGAGTTGGTACAACTGGGTATAACCAAGGAACTCGTGGGTATGGGCCAGGAGCCGAGAGCCACGACTCCGGGACATCAAATCTTCCATCCAGCTTCCAAACACAGCTTCTGGGGATTCATGAGAGATTCCCGGTTTGTTTAACAGCTGGAATCCGGGAAAATGGGTGTCTACCACTCAACTGTTCTATGTAACATAGTATCTAGTGTACGGACTCTTTTTTCAGAGGCTTCCATCGATCTTGTGTAGTTTGGCAGCGGAAACCTACTGATAGGGGGTATCCCCCGTGGTTTGGAGATAAACAACGTCATGTTATATTGTGAACACATATAATATATATATAATTCTACGTGTATATATATATATTATAATTATGTATATATATATATATCAATTATATATACATGTGCTTCATACATCTTTGAAAATCATGATGTGGCCTTGTTTGATTTCGATAAGATCCAATTTTCCGTCAATGCTCTACATAACTTTGGTCATGTCTAAACCAACTGTAGATATTTGGGGGAAAGTGTCCTCCCGACCTGACAGCTGGACTGAGCACAGGACTTGACTTTCGGAACCTCGAACAGGAGGCGTCGCATGATGTTAATGTGAATCCCCCTGAAAATGGTTTGGTATTGACCCACAGCCATATGAAATACGTGGACACACAATTTGAACCTATCTTTTTTTACATTAAGGACGTGCAACATAAATTCATGCCGTTGCCAATGAGTAGAAACTTGCAACTGGACATGGTCCCCACAGCAGAGGAAACATGCAGTGATTAAACCCTCCAAGGTCAAGGTCACCGGGGCAGTTCAATCTGGTGGTTTAGAATTCAGTAATTGGGGATATCAACCATGATATAATATGTATATGGGTTTGTCTGAAAATAGGGTACCCCCCCATTTGATGCTTTATAATATTTTATAATCATTTTCCCTATTGAATAGCCATTTGGAGGATATACCACATTTTCAGACACACCCATATACAGATAACTTATGATAACTTAGGCTATTTTCCCAATTTCCCAATGTGGTGCCTCAGTTAGGAACTGCTAAATTGGTTCAGTTCACCAGATTAAGTGGGGCTTATGATGATTCTTACGACTATAGTTAAATAGGGTAGCATAAACCAACTTATACTCACCATGAACCCTAGCTACATTAGATATAAACCAACTTAGCAATTCCAAACTGTGGCACCACCTTGTATATCCTTATTTAAAACAAAGATTAACCAACAGTTTATGCGTTAGCTGGCATGCAGGTTCCCCTTGGCTCCCACACCTTCCACTGTCTCGAGCATGGCAGTGGGCTTGCCCGTGAGTGGGGTTGTCTTGGGCCGTCCAGTGGGGTGAGGACCGGGCCTGGGGGTCCTTTCATCATGGGGGTAGCTGCTAGAGTCAAGACTTTTGTGCACCCAACTTTATGCTCGAACTTCTTCCCCAATGTGCCATGCAGCTTGATATGAGGACCGAGAACATGTTTATGAACGGAATTAGTAGAAAAAAACTGCGGCCGGGACGTTTGGTACCCTGGGCTTCCTTTCAACCCACATCAGCCAGAGTTGCTCCCAACACTCCCAGATACGATTCGACCCCTTGCAGCCATCATGTACCTAAAATAGCTTGGAGGAACCCTGTGAAATGTGAACAATCTTCACCACGAACCCATATAAAAACTATACTAGTTGTACACCAACTTAGCAATTCCTAACTGAAGCACCCACCCTGATATATCTATCCATCCGAATAGTCTGGAAAATGCAAAACGTTTTATCAACCCGATTCATGGCCTTTTCAGAAAAGTTTTGGATGACTTCCCGCAGAGATCATTTGTATTGAGGTTGGTTATATATATATATATATACGGTTTCATGGAAAAGGCTCTGGGCACATCGATGGAAACAATGGTATTTGTTTCAATAACTTACTTATTTATACATTCATATAATATATGTGAATGATGAAACGACATGTGAATGGTTGAAGATCAACAATGATGCATTATCTTGATACATCGTTATCATGATGTCATGATGGACCCGGACATTTGCCAACCATCGGTCAGCGACCAAGCGACCAATTGGAGTCCTTGCACTGCTTCACCCACCTCGCCGAGGCAAGGAATCGTGGAGACGAGGTGAAGCCCCCAAGGTTCGTTATGTTCGTTGGCGCAGATGTTACCCACGAAAACCCTCATCTAGCTGTACTTATTTCATCACCAGAAACCTTAGTTGATTTATAGTTATAAAGCAAATTAGGCGAAATTTGGGCACCACTTTGGAGCAATCAAAACCACTAAGCCTCCATGTCTGCGGTTATATAGTTCCATACCTACGAGTTGCTATGGGGGAGGTTTGTCTCAGAAATTCTCATGACTGCAAGAGAGTTCATCTACAAGTCTAATTTGAGGATGTTAGATTACCAGGTTGTGGACAAAAGGATATCACGTTGTGGGATGACCGTGAATGACCTTTTTCCTGACAACTAGCATGGAGGGTCCTGTGGATAGTTTGTCTGTTGAACAAAAATAGCAAACTAGAGAAACTATTGGCTTGGGTTCCAAACTGGTTTCGATTTATATCCCCATGAATGATTGGGCTCAAACCTCCATGTCTTCTTCAAGTCAAGTAGCCTCAAGTTACAACTGTGAAAGTAATAAGTTCCCCAAAATACCGACATACCGTGACATCCCGGAAAAAACAAAAACAAAACAGAAACATGGACTCGTTGATTTCGCTTGGAACATGTCCGCTCACAGAGGACAGGTTTACTTCACCACCCAGCCTCCTCGGTCAATTCAGGCAGTGGCGTGAAATTAAAATCCTGCACGGCCACTTGCGGTTGGAGTGGCGCGGTATCCCCAACAAAAACACTGGCTACCCTCTAGTAAACTACCATACTATGGAAAATCACCATTTTTAATAGCTATGTATGTTAAATTATATACCAAATGTTAACAATCTTTTTACCTGTTGTATCAAGGAGTCTGCGGGAGGCACTGTATATCCCATGTTCAGCCGCATCCATGAAAACAGATAGAAAACAAACTGAATCTATGACATAATCATCTACAACATCCTGGAAAACCTTCTATCTACACAATAGTTCCTGAACTAAGACAATTTTTTTGGCCACGTCCCCAAGCAGCATCGGCATTCATGGTGTCATAGTGTTCTCTCCATGACATGGAGTATCCCGACTTCGAGACAACCCCGTATACAGTATGTCGTTTTGGTGGCTCAATGCTTGACCTTCATGCTCTTCCAATCCTCCCCAGCATAGTAGAAGCATTTGGCCGGGTACATGTCTTTGGATGCAGCAATCGCACACCTGGGAACGGCTGCAAGATGGTGCTCCAGTTCGGAATTGCCAAGTTTGCTTAACACTACTATAACTAGTGTTTATGATAGTTGAAGGGGGAATAACTTTTGGGAATCAAACCTGGCAATGGAAAACGATGATTCTCCATGATTTTGCATGATTTTCCCATAAAACCCTTCATTTATAGGGGATTGTCCATTGCCACGTTTGATTACCGAAGGGTACTAGCCTACAGTTCTGTTACAACCCCTTACCCACTGTTTTGTATCATGAATCATGTTGCCCATGAAATTTGCTATGGGAATCCTCCACTTTCTGGGGTCGATCATTTTGAGCCACAGCGGTGTAGATCAATGTAACCACAAGCTATTGAACTATTGCTTGACCATGGAGTGCCTGTATTGACCGCAATGGTTGACATAGTCCACTGGTGAAACATCATAAACATCAAGCTAGATGTTCCACTAGTCTTCCCCAGCAAGGGCTAGCCGTCTTGCCCTTTGAAGGGAGACATCTCCAGACGAGCGACGCAATGTAGTAATCGGACTCCTATGGCGCATGGCTTGAACCCGCCATTGTGCACCGCTTGAAGACTAGGCCCTATATCAAGGATACATGGAAGAGATGCATGGAACTGTCCATTAGTTGGAGAACTACTGTCTATATCGGTCTCTTCATTTTTTTTTTTGTGCTTTGCCAGCTGAACTGTCAGGACACTTCTATCATCCAGCATGGTGGGAAGCCAAGGCTTTAGAGCTTTGAGGCTTCCGTCTATACTTGTGGCATTTCTTGTGGGGGCGCCGGTGCTTGGAACATGGGAGGTAGCGCTCAAGTAGGGAGCGCAAACATCAAGAAAGATAGGGAAAACCATGGAAAACCTCTAGCAATAAATGAACTTATATACATCGGCGAAGAACATGGCTTAGTACAGAAATGTGTCCATAAAGCTAAGAATCTTCAGAAGGATGATTAACCAATCGATTCAATTCGATTCATTGGGATACCCATTTTTTGGGCACAAACACATATTCACCTAAACATACCTCGGCTGCCCCAAAATCAATGTCTGGAAAGGGAAGGTCAACAAACAACTGCAGGTCCTTGCCCAGGATTTTGCCCCAGAAGGAAACTGCCTCGCCGACACATGGAAGGCGGCTGAAGCGGGAACCCTGTTGTGGAGAGTAAGCATCGGTAAGCCCCATCTGTTTTCTTCGTAACAAACATGTGACATGTTACATGGTGAAATCCCCAACTCAATTCCTAAAGATAGACCGTGGGTTTCTGATTTTGCGATTACAAATACCCTCTGGCTATTTGACACAGCCATGGAAAATGCTCCATTTATAGATGATTTATGGTGATTCACCTATTAAAAATGGTGGTTTTCCATGGCTACGTCAAATAACCAGAGGGTACTTATATAATCTATATGAATATATATATATATATTTCCAATAGGCTCTCCACATGGCGGGGGTGGACTCATGCCCGGCACAAGAAAAAATGGTCGAATGGTGGCTACATAAAAGGATACCTAGAGCCTCCAAGTCCCCAGAAACATTGGCCAATACTCCCATTGTTTTGGTATGTTGAGACTCATACCAGTGCTTATTGGTAATTACTTGGAGACTTGGAGGGTCTAAGTTGACAGCGAGTGGTCTATCTTCGGATTGAAGGACTCAAAATTCACTCAATTGCAAGGGAGCGGCTGGCAGCTGCTCATTCCTAGCGAAAAGGGAAAGGAAAATCAAGAAATGTCAAGAAACATGCCGTAAAATGGCTATACCAAGGAGTGACAGCGATCTCGCACAGGTGAAAAGGTGCATATACACCTTCTCCAACGATCGGCTTCAATTGTGGCAACTCACCAAAGACAAACCAAAGGCGGGGATCATCTCAGACTCCCCAATGCGACCATCCCATGAACCATGACTAGGATTGACTAGGGGGTCATAATAAGCATCATCCCATTGCTAGGGGTATACCAAATCTCATCATGAACAGGCATTAGAGATGGATTGTGGCCTTGGGGTTACCATGGTTTACCTCGGGATGAAAACTCAAACAACGACTCTGAGAAGCAAAAAGCAAGGGACCTCGAAATGAGAGGACACCACAAATCTTCCAATTCAGAACACCTATCAAAACAAGAGGACTTTCCGCGCAGTGCTGGGATGCCTGGGGTGCCGCCTTCGGCCGTTCACCAGCCCTTAGCAGCCACCGTTCCTCAACGTATCCAATGGAAGCCGCGCTGCTCGGGTCTTTGGGACTGATGGTTGCCACTAGGCAAAACGGACCGTTGTTGCTCGGTGACGATCTTCGCCTCACTCTTGCGAACGTGTGATGAGATGGCGAAGGGGGAGGATTGACAGCCACATCAAGCTCATGGTTGCGCGGGTAAAGTGGCTGGTACCCAGCCCAACTGGCCAATTCTGGCACAGCAGCGAGTTGTGACGGCACCACTGAAGGTCTTTCACCGGCACTTGAAGGCACTGGGTTGCCCATCTCAGCCCGTTTCTCCCTCCCCCTCCAATGTGATCAAACCTACCATTCACCACGTGGATCTATTTGGTTTACCCAGTAGTGATACAAATCCTCTAACAAGGTGGCTTACAACAGTTGCACCCATCTACACCCCCCTTAGCCCTTCCAAACTTAGTTATTTATATACTCATTTATAACTATATCCCATGAATATCCCAGTCTTATCTTTTATCACCACAAATCCAACAGTGAATTCTTCTTGAATTGTGTACCAACTGACATGAATCAACTATCAATCCCTATTTTTGTTGGTTCACCGGTAGTCAATGCCCCTATGTTTGCCGGGAAATGCGAACTTGTTGCTGGGATACAGCCCTACCTTGCCCTTCTCGTTCGCTTTCAGCAGCATCAAGCCAGCCTTCGGCAGAAGGAAGGGGATCACCCGCAGATCTGGGTACGGTGATTCGTTTTTTGGATGTCTGCAGATAAGAAATTTACCGCTTCAAAATAAGTATCTGAATGGGAAATCATGGGAAATGTAATGGATGATTCTAGCCATCAAATTTGGTTCAAACCCCATGTTCAGACAAACCAATGTTCACGAAGACGTTTGCGGATTAAACCAAACACACGAGGCTGTCCAATGTCCATCAAAATCAAGATTTGACCAATAGAAATCAGAGTATGAATACATCCAACCACCCAATGATCAGTGGCCATTTCAGGACTAAATTGCAGGTATCTACCATATCCAAGGTCTATATATGCAAGTGCTATACCCCCCATTTCTATGGCTTTGGCACAGTATCTCCAGTGGATCTGTACCTGGCGAAATTGACATTTTTGGATCCAGAGGGTCCAACCTGGAAAAAGCCGACGCAGAAGACAGTCGTCGGCAGTTGTAGCCCGTATGTAACACTTGTAACTGGCAAACAGAAAACCTCAGTTGATTTGGTTGTGATAGTTTTCACCTGTTTTCACCTTTTGTTGGAGTTATTTCATCCCATTGCCATAACTGTTAAGGCTGTCACAACTGTAGAAATTCGACATGTCGAGTGCATGTTTGTGGCCAATCCTACCGAGTGCCGTTGGAGCCACCCTTCTTGCTGAAGACTCCGATTTTTTCTTGCCTCAAAGTTGCATGAAAAATCATGTTCAATCTCAAATCTTCTTAGTTTATCTTATTATATATTTTTGCTGTATTGATCTAATATTTTTCCTGGTATCTCACTGAATAGATAAGGAACATCTATGTCTATGTCATATTTAACTGCTTATTTGATATATCAATGATGTGTTTTATACTAATTTGCGATCTGGGTGTGTCTGAAAATAGGGTATACCCCCCACACGGCAATTTTGATAGGGATAACATGGGAGAACAGTTATTGTGTATGATTGATCCATGGATTCATGGTACCCTATTTTCAGGCAAACCGCATACGTATTCATCAGAATTTGCTATACTTAAATTTCAATCCCCATCATGTTCTCACATATTTTTCTCCGAATTCATCAGAATTTCATCCGAATGCCTGGGATTTCTATATATTTCTATGGATTTCTCCCCATTTCTTTTCCGCTTAAGCCTTGATGCCGGCCTTGAGTCGGCACAGCTCTTCGCAGCTGAGCACATGCCCTGCGGAGCTCAGGGAGCGAAGGCCCTCCTCCAGGTGCACAAAGGGTGTGTCCGAAACTGGCGAATTTCACCCCCACATGGCGAATTTCGTAGAACAAAATGATGAGTGGATCAATAAGGATACTTTCCCACTTTTTCAGACTCAAAATCAAGAAACGAAACTCCAAGGCATCGCTGGACACCCGTCCTCCAGTTCCATGGCGGCCACACCCACCATTTCACCAACCGGTCCAGCTTTGCTGAGACTACTCCGAGCCAACCGGCCGAAAAAAGGTCGCTTGTCTCAGGGGGAACCGGTGAATTTTCGGAGGGTGCGGGAGATTTTCGGATGAACATTTGGAGGAAATGGAGCTTTTTTTGAAGTCAAGGTTATTTTGAGGACGTGAAAGATGTTGAACTAACTCTTGAGAGAGATGTTATACCTTGCACACTTTGTAGTTTTTGTGAAAAGGTATTGGCATTGCGTTCCTCCAGAACAAATATGTCAACCTACTCCACCCAGGTTTACCCAGCTTTGGATTGATCATTCTCCAAAGTAGTTCCCCCATGCCCCCATGCATCCTAATTTTGTTGTGGTTTCAAGTGTCAAGACTGTAGAACTGTTTGGACAGTTCACGGTTTTCATGAAGAAGAGTAAAACTTTGGCTTTAACATCTTCCAACTTCTTGAAGACCTTCGTACGAGGTAGCGCCGGCATTGCGCTGGTGTGCCCCCCGGTTCACCTATATAATGTGCCAGCACTATAGGTTGTCCGAAACCAAAGAGAATCCAGTGTTCAAATTGTCTGTCATGCCTTTGTACTGGTTGGTTGATAGGGATTCCAATCAACAAACCAGATAGGTAGTAAAACCCAGATCCTGGAAAAACATATTTTCCCTTCCCAAGGTCATTGCAGGTACAGAGACCCCAGGAATAGAAATGGTGGTTTCATTCCAGGAAAGGTCAAGATTTCCTACAAGGTGATGCCCTCAAAATATATGGGCTTACAATCATCAATCCAATTACTAATCACCTCCTGGTACATAATGGCTCTGGTGAAATCATCATCGCAATTCTGGTTGGAAGATGTTGGAACCAGAATTTCATGTGGACCACTAGATCTCTTCATCCGCGGTCGTAGCCTTTTCCACCGCACTTCGACCATCCCGTGGATTTCTGAAAGTTGGATTGCGATCCCTACAGGGAGCCTAAGCTGTAGCAGAACTCCTACAAGGTGCGCGTCAACTGGTTCTACAATAAAAATCAATAAAAGCTATAGTGAAATGTTGGTCATGAAGCAAATTAGCTAACTATAATAGGCACCTCGGTGCAACTTCAAAAATCAAGTGAAACTTGGGGCTTCGAAGATTTTGGAACCTGCATTTCTGAGTGCAAATTGAAAAAAAACCAGACATCAATATGTTTGGGGAGGGTCCAAGGACCACAATGTGAGCTGGTCTGGTCAGGGGCAACTAAAGTTGCATCGTGAAAGCACGATAAATGATTGGTTGCATCTGTTGTATTGCACCACTTGGTGTTGTCCCATGTATCCATGTTTATCTTTGTTTCTTCAATCATGATGGCATTCTGAAACGGATAGCAATCTCATTTTCAATTCTGCGGTTGATATAGCTCCAATGGTGCTGGAAATGTTCGACCCAACTTTCAGGAAAACAACGGCTACATCCTGGACCTACTCAGGCAGTTTCTTCGCAAACAAACTGGAAAATACTGGACCATTCTACTGGAAAATACTTGTTGGAAAAGGGTTGTACTGGGTTCATATATGTTGTTTTTTTTTCCAACTCATCCTACCAGAACAGGAAACAAACGTGCAGAAAACATCAAATAAAACTCCTTCTATTCGAAATTCAGAAAACCAACTTCTTTCAATTTCAAGTCTTCGGTCCAGTGGGCCATGCGGCCACTAGCTGGCGCTCAGCTCAATTGCGATGGTGGGCTGGAATTTGATCACTGGCGGTGAGCTGGTGGGGAATCCAGGGCCAGGGTCTCTGGCGAAGTTCGTGGAATCAAAGGGTCACAAGTATAAATCCAAGTAGAATGAAAATATCAATGATAGAATTAGAAGTTGATAGCCTGTTATATATCATGCCTAAGATTGGCTAATTCAAGCAACAAGCATTCAGAATGGGGATATCATAGCCGATTTTAGATATGCTGAAAAAGAAATGATTACGGTTGGTATGCATTCCCACTTGGTTTCAAGGACGAAAACACTAAACTACTCATCCAGGGTTGCTCCAATTTTTGTGGAATGTAACAGCAACTACAGCCCATTCAAGAACTTGGATAGCGATATCAGCAAACCAATCTTTCGGATAGTTGATGCTTTGCGGATCGGGATCGATAATCCACATCATCATGCATTGTTTGTCTTCTTATCTAAGTCGATCCCAGTACCATGTACCCAATCAACAGGACGGCCTCTGAAGCAAAACTACCGACTTGGTCAGTGGCCAATCTACCCTCACCGGGGATCTGAACTTCAATACACCCACGACCAATACCTACAACAACAGTGTGGGTGCAATTTTTTTTAAAAAAAATATATGGAGGGCAGAAGGCAAAACTATAGATAAGAAAGCAATACAAAAAACATACAATTGTAATTATTCATTCTGTCTTATTCTTATTATGATTATGGATGACAATGAATCTTGAAACCCGTCCCATTCCACCCACTTGCCATCCCCAGCAGCCCCGGCATGGCGGGTGAGGCTGGTCGTTATACACGTCGATGACTTTGCCGTCGTTGTGAATGCCAAAGGCCACCTTTCTCGAACGTGGAGCCGCTGTCTTCCCGGGCGACCCGGTGGCGGTTGCGGTGCAGTCAGGAGTTGCCAAACAAAATAGACAACATCCTGGATAATTATATGTAAAACATCATAAAACAATGTGGGTTACAAGAAAAAAAACCTTAGAGTAGAACTAGTAGAACTCATGAAAATCAAGTGTGTTTTCAGGATGGTTCAACCATATCAAGCCCCCTTTGTTTGCTGCTTCACCATCTTCCCAACTCCGAAACGTCCGAAACGTCGGAAACGGCGCCTCGTTCGGGTTGTTCGTTGGCCCTACCTGGTACGGATGACATCATGGGGATATGACCTGCCACTGCCACTTTCAAAAAAGAACATGATCCTCTGGTAAACTAACAGTTTGCTATTGAAAATGGTGATTTATAGTGGATTTTCCCATTAAACATGGTGATTTTCAATAGCTATGTTAGTTTACCAGAGGGTATGCTTTAACAAAGATATGTGGTCAAACAAACTGGCTACAAAGGGTGATAAAAATGAGAGATAATGGGATATTCTATGATGTGGGATATGATATGATGTATGATATGATGTTTGATATCATATGGGATGAATGGTTGTTGGTGGTTAACAAGCCCTCAATACAAATGGAGTCAATGAGAACATTCTATTAAGGGTATGGATCGTGGGGATGACAAACCTCCCCCTGTAATCTATGTGTTTCTTAGGGGTTGATTAACCACAAACAACCACGTTTATAGGACGCATCTAAATTAATCATATACACTTTTTGGGTTGGTTGAATCCCCGTAAAAATGGGGGGTTGCGAAGAAATAATTGGTTTCAATACAAAAGTATACATATCATATAGTCCAATGTTTGATGCTTTGGGGGGAACCCAACTTTAGGAATCACCCAAGAAACTTCAACCGCCCAACATCCCTTGACTTGTTCTGACGATAGATGGTTTTGAGCGAGGGCTGACCATACCCAAAGAAAGGTCATTTAGGCTTCAGGGCTTTCCAAGGCTCTCTCCCTGACTCTTCGTTGGTGTGATGCACCATTTGGGTCTAAAAAGGAACAAGTAGCCTTTATCATCAACAGTCTCCTCACTGGATTGGTTTAAGGGAAAATTTACAGGACACCCCTATATTTGTTTGGAAAATCCATGGTTTCCTGTAGATTTTCCCTTAAACCAATCCAATGATCTCCCCATAGAAAAATGGCAACTCTTCGACAACGCCCACCTTTCGCCGCGAGAACAGCTGGAAATTCCCGAGGCCTGAAGGACGCAACCTGCGTTGCAGAGAGTTTAACACCTACCAATGGTTGATTTTCCATGGTGAGATTCACTGAGGGAGTGGATAGTGGTGCTTCAGCTTCATGCATTTCATAGTGTCGGCTGAAAATCCGATAGATCATGCGCAGTGTCTCTTATCTTTTTTGTTTGCCAGCCGCACCCACACCCTTGATTGCACCTTCAATCAATCCCAACTAGGTCACCAGTACGTGTGTTTCCAAACTATATCTCTGCTTGGTGGCGGGCTTTTCAATTGACCATGCAAAGCAATTTTGAGGTACGTATTTGGTAACTGGTGAAACAGGTTTACATGTTGACTAAGGAAAGGCGATGCCCCATAGTGATAAGTTGGTATATAATTTGATCTACCTATACTGATTTCATCACAGGCGACCCAATCGTTCATATTCCGTTCAACCACCTTGGATTATATGTCATTACTTCCTTGTATCCCACTACATCCCGATTTTGTTCGTTATGTATCCCATCATTGTCATTGCTATTGTTATTATATATAACTACGCATTGAATGTATGTATATATATAATATATATATATACATATATTGTGCATTTACATACTGTACTGTATAGTATGTATCCAATATTATCCACTACTATATCCCAATAAATCCCATGTTTGATTTTCCATAGTGCCCTATTATATTCCACCATTAGATCAAATGACATTGTTGGTCACATATCCCATAAAATATCCCTTTCATATCTCCACGTGATGTCCACATTGTTGATGAGTAAGTCCCCAGTTGATTGTCACCTCTTATTTGACAATAGTATCTCCGTGATATCCCATTGTATCTGATGATTTTCCTTCCTATCTACTCTTCGATACTCAAACATGGCAAATCTCAAAACTATAGGTGATCTCTAGCTATAATCCATGGTATACCCTCAGGTAATCAAACCTGGTTTGCTAAAAAACATCCCCCTCTTTTGCTTCGATGATTTTTCCAGCTAGAAACCTCCATTTCTAGTGTATGTTCGCTATGGTCCCATATTCTCCTATGATTTTCTCATATTTCTATATAGAAATTTTCCATGGATTTTCCCACTGAAGCCTTCATTTAGTTCGGGGATGTCCCAGCCAGCCATGGCACATGAGTCGCATCCCGGGGGACAGCGAAATCGCAATGTCCTCAGTTGCTCCGGTGATTTTTGTTCGAGATGATACTTACTTTGTGGTTATGACTAATTAGTGATGGGGTGTAACTAATTAGTGATATAACAATAGTTATGGGTGAAACTAATATATCTAATGGCGAACATATCATATACCCTTTGGTAAACCAACATAGCTATTGAAGATGGCCATAGAAATAGTGAATTTTCCCATGAATAGCATGGTGATTTTCCATAGTTATGTGGCTGTTTACCAGATACTTACCCTGTGGTTATGACTAACAGTTCGCCATGGAATAGATTGGCAAATTTTGGATGATTTTCCCAGCGAACGAAACCTCCATTTCGTTTGGGGAGTCTCCATGGCTATGTTAGTCATAACCAGAGGGTGAGATATAACCAAATGACAGTCATGATACTAATGATAGTGATGATCATGAATATGACAATAATGACAATAATGACAATAATGACAATAATGACAATAATGATAATAATGATATGAAAACTTACAGTATATGTAGTATATGCCGTATATGTAGTATATCTATAAAGAATATATGATACATATACAAATATGTATATATATACATACAAATATGTATATATATATATATGTCCCTAATTACTTGTGATGGTGAGACCAGCATTTTCTGGGTCAAGTCCAACAAGGAGAAGCAAAATCAAGTAGAATTCGTTGGAATCAGGAAGTAGTTCTGACATGTAGAGTGGATTAGACTTGATTCAATGGTCAGACTCACTTTACATTCAACACTGAGCTGGATAAGCGTACAGATATGTATATAGCATGATTCACTAGTGTACTACATCAAACAAACAACCGGGTCTTCAAAGAAAGCCATGTCTGAAAGAACCAAAGTCATCTCTTCCTAGTGGATCCAGCCCTTTTAGGGCCATCCTAAGCTTTAGTGTACTAGTCGGTGCTTCAGAAATTCCAGCGCTGGGAAAAGGATGGAGAAATACTAAAATCCAAACGATGGGTATGATGAACTGATGAACATATCAAAATCCAAATGATGAGTTTGTTGCAAATGTTCCAAGATATTTGAAATCACCAATCAGTTGCCTATGAGCACTGTTCAAAACTCTCTGTAATTCCATTGTAAGGGTTGGGTAAGAACGGATTTCCCTGTAATGGAATGTGAGTCCCCAGAAATATTGGATAGTACTAGTATAACCCCCTCACTGATCATCAACAAACTATAATTTATCAGTTCTAGCCACATCATATTTGATGCTTAATATAGGCTAATACCCTATTAATTATTCATAGTTGTAAAACAATAATAAACCATCCCCAATGACTCACCATTTTTATCGGTGGCATGTTTACCATTTCCAGTTATTGGTGGTTTATGGCATTGTTTCACCCACATTGAATGTCGAGGTAATCATCAACCACTGCTCAAGTATATAATCATCTCATGATATTCCATGATATTCCCATGTTGTCCCATATGATCCTTTATTGCTGGTCGTATATTCCGATCATATCACACTACCCTCCGGTAATCAAACGTGGCAATTGGAAAATCCTTTATAAATGGAGGTTTAAATGGGAAAATCCCTATAAATATAAATGGTGGATTTTCCATTGCCATGTTTGATTACCAGAGGGTAGTTGGTTGTACTTCCCCACGTTCAACCGTCAAAAAAAGGGTAACCCAAGGCCCCAGGGTCTCGGGATTGTCTCGTGGGCGCCCGTCTCAGCCGGTCCTGGGCCGACATGAGGGGAGGATTGTTGGACTTCACCAAGAAGTCATGGGGAAGTTTAGTTCATTGGATTGGTTAAAGGGAAAATTTACAGGAAACCTCTATATTTGATGGTAAAAACCATGGTTTCCTGTAAATTTTCCCCTTAACCAATCCAGTGATTAGTTGATTTATAGTGAGCTATAGGTAGGTTTCTAACTAGGCCATCTGCGGTGAAAATTGCTATCATAATTATAATATATAGTTGGGGTTGAGAATCAACTTAGCAATGGGGCACCGCCGAACGTAGGTACTTTGAGGGTCAATGCAGTTGGACTTGCATTTCAGTGGAAGATATGTTCAGAAATGGTTTGTACCCATTTCATTAGAGTTGTTTAATGGTGAACATGATAAACCACCATTGGAATTTGAGATAGTTTTTATTTGACAAATCCATAAGTGGTGAAGTCCACAATACAACTGCGTTGTGATCAGAGGCACATGCCAGTAGATCCACGATGCTGAATTTGAATTTGTCTATCTTAGCAAGGGGACTATATATTTCACGGCCAAGCCTAGACACCCATCATTTTCTTGATCTGGCCAGTCCAAAGGTGTCTCCAACGCTGAGACTCTTGCCATCTTCCAGCGTTGCTTCATTTCCTTTCCCTGCGGAGCGGATGGTGATTTTCAAGTGGCCACTCCAATCCGAAAACAAGCGTTTTAATTGAGTTTATTCCCGGACTTTCTTGGGATGTTCTAGGTCGTGAATCTCAGATATTTTCCTTTGAAACTATTGAAATCCAAACCACCAAACACCACAGTCCAACACAGTCATTGTTTCTAGATGTTGTGTTATGTTCAATTCGCCAAAGCCACTTACAAACAAAAAAGAAAGTGTTTACCAACCATCTGCCTTTCCATTTACCAAGTGACCAGGAAACATATCTGGTTGGTGGTAAGGGCGCCATTAAAGAAAACAAACGGGAGGCAGTTGGGATAATCATGCCGACTAGGGTTGACAATAAAGCACAACATGTTTCAAACAAAAATTTGGTTGTCACATTGTTTAATTTAATAAACATCAAAAACAACATTGAAAACGTGTGCATGCAGTCCATGCAACTATAGCTAATCTGGAACCCCGTGTCCGGAAGAACAAACACCTACAATTGAGTATGTTTGATAGTCATGTCAGATTAGAAAGTCCATGACATGATAATTTCAGGTCCTGTCATTGTGAATGCAAGGTAGTGCCCCTGATTTAAGTTACATTTGTAACCCTGTCCAACTAAAGATACATCCACCATAAAACCCTAGTTAAATATGGCCTAGTGACTTATTTGGTACTTGTAGCATGTGTTTTTTCGCTGTTTTGAAAATAGAAACCCCATGAAACCCCCCATTAAGGATAGATATATCATTTATTTACCATGAACCATCGCTAATTTAGCTACAAACCAACCAACTTAATCATTCCGAACTGGGGCACCAGCGTCTGGGTATGACGCTGTGATCAAACCGGATCTGAAAAGGTCGGCCCTGCGGCCTCCGGAGTGTCTGCAATACCCCACTGCAACTCCGACAACCTGAGCCGGTTGTAGAAGTTCTGTTGAGGAGGAGGGGAATATTGACAGGAAACCACAGTTAACGCCCGTTTTTTGACAGTTATAACAAATTACAACTGGCTTATAAAATCTCATTAAAGTAAATTCTAAGTCATATTGTTCACCTTAGTTGCAGGAACTATTTCATCCCATCTTGTTAAGGATCATAAGTGTATTGATCTCAGCCCTTCATATTAAAGATGCCCAGCATGGGACCCCAACAAAAGAATAGATCGAAAACTATTATATCTAATATTTGGGGCTGGGATTCTTTGTGGATAAAACATGGATTTTGCCTGAAGGCAATCCACTGATGGCTCGGTTTTGAGACGCACCAAAAAAAAATGGATCGCAAGATGCTAAGCTTGAGAGGGCTTGTTATATAATTTTATTCCATGCTGCCGTGTCTGCAAAGACTGAGCAAACTGTGCGTGTGTGGTATGCATGCTGCACATGCACCCTGCAAGGTGGTGACCATAGTTTCTACAGTACATTGTTATTTAGAGCCACATTGTTGCATGAGGTTATGAGTTATCAACTAACTCGGGGGTACCACATTGTGAACTATCAACTACCCTCCTGGGGTGCCAAGATGTGCCAAGCCTCATCTCCCAACATGTGTTGTTTAGCGATGCTTCCCCCAAAATGGCTACCAGAAAAAACATGGAAGAACACCATGTATATCTATATATATATATATATACATATATATATATATATTAATATCAATCGTCATATTATAATATAGAATATACAAATGTTGATTGGAAGGTGTCTTTTATTCTTTTGCTCAGACCGGAAACAGCGAAAAAAAACTCCCACCCCGCCTTCGCTCGGCCCGGTCCCGTTCAGGATTGGCCACGAAGAAAGGGCAAAGCTCAGCTACCTTCCGTTCAGCTTCAGAGTCACAACCACAACCCATAGTTCTAGTAGATATACAAAACTGGGCAATTTTTCCGGTAAATAACGCAAATTAAATGTAAATTATGTAAATACATCCTGGGTAAGAATGGAAGTTACCAACTGTTGTAAACCGCCTGCCGATTTTTGGGATCTGAAACATTAGTATCTTGTCTTCCAGCGTCAATTACGAGGTGAGACCCCGTAGTTCAAAGTTGGTTTATACATGTTTACACACCATTAATCACCATTAGCTATAGACAGCTATATATAGACATATCTACAAACCCTAGTGACATATTGGTGAACAACTTGGCTCACAAACTGGGGCACCACCTGGCCGCGGTCTTCAGTCTTTGAAATCCCCCATTTCTAGACGACGTTCCGAGTGTATCCCATTTTTTTCAATCCAGATTCTCCAGATTCAGCATTATTCAGCCTGATTCAGCCATGGTTTCTTGGGTTTGCGCAGCAAAAAAACACGGGCACCGGAACGTTCTGGTGCCTGGTCATCATAGTCTGCCATGGCTGCATGTAACAGCTTCAGCTTCTCCTTCACTGACAACTCACCTCAGCAAGGGTGGCTATTGACAGAAAGCTCTTAAGGGTGAATCAGCTCATAGCAGCTAGTGATAGCCATTAAAAGCTATTGATTGGTGGCTACCCCCAAAAGATGGCTCATGCTTTGAAATGAATTATGGGTGATTTCATCTATAATACATAAAGAATAGCCATCTATGAAACACTAATGGTCATTCACAATTGGTTCATGAAAAACACTAATAGCTACTAAAAGATTGATGGCTCATGCTATTAGTGTTTTTCATGAACCAATTGTTACATGACCACGGTTGAGTCCTGGATTGATATTGGGAACCACCGACCAGGACACCCTGGAGACTGACTGTTCCAGAGAGGTGCAACTGGTCAAATGCCTAGTTCAACAGTTCTACTTGAAACAACAGATGCTTGTTGTTTTGCTGAATGTTAGTAAAAAACAATATTGAATGATATTGAATTATCATTTTTACCGGAATAATGAATTTATCATGCTCATATCTTGTGTTTTTTTGCTGTTTCCAACCGACCAAAACTTCAAGATTCCGACAACGAGCGACGTTTTTTGCGGCGCATACGTCGCAGTAGGTCCTTCTTCAAACGTGTGTAGAGGACCTACGGCAGGATATCAAGGGAAGATTTGAAACGGTGGGGGATATATAGTGGGGATGCAATGGGGATGCAATGGGGATGCAATGGAATGGGGGATGGTAGTGTTTATAATGGTGTTAAATATTCTAATGGTGGTTTATGGGTTTTACCCCCTGGCAAATCAAACGTGGCAATTAAAAATCCCTGTCAATGTAGTAGAGATGCGAGATTGTCCGTTGCCACGGTTGACTACGGACGGTAAATCGGGATGCAATAAAATAGGGTATGACGGTGTTTATCGTGGTGTCAAAGTGGTTATGATGGGCATATAATGGGATAGACTGGGGATGTAAACAAGTTTTCACAACGCTACAACTCACTTGGAAGTTTTGATGAAATCCTTAGCATTTCAACGCACATGCTTCTTGGGGAGAAGCCATGGAGTAATTGTGAGGTAAACTAGTTCTTGGAACACACATATGGGGTTTTCCTAAAATGGGGGTACCCAAAAATTGATGGTTTATAATTGAAAATCCTATTAAAATGGATGATTTGGCGGTACCCCTATTTTAGGAAATCTCCATATGGAAACGCTTAGTAAGCTTTGAGAATAACTATAGTCTATAGGAAGCTTGGGACACATATGAGAAAAAACATGGTACATTGCTGGAAGCAGGAAAATGTTTCTGGGAAAACTGGGAACTGTTGGGAATTTACGTAACTTTGCAATACATTCAGGCAACATTTAGGAAACGTTTGGGATAATTGTATATATAACCCAACTTGATAGGGTCTCTGAAATTTGGGGATGCAGTGGTTAAGTTTATGGCCATTCTCACATGGAACTGTTTGGGAGAAACCTTGTGTTTTTTCGCCGCAAAACTAGTTCTTGGACACCGTGGTAAATACAGAAACCAAGAATAGACCTTGACGAAACCAAATCCAAACATAGGGAAAATAATGGAACGTATAAAGTTACGGAAGCCAGAAGATGCTTCTGGGAAAAAGAAACTGGGAAGTGTGGGGGAAAACAGGGAAACATCCAACAATTCTTGCATGATCAAACAGAAATGACGACAGGCAGGCTTTCCTTGTCAGAAACACAATGAAATGAACATGTTACAAACTGGGGCCCCCGAGTTATATCTGGTGATTTATAACCCCATCTAACTAGTTCGATGTATCCCCCTACACCATTGTTACGTGTTTCTGTTTTTTTTCTCGCTCCTTGGGCGCCTGTTACAGAAATCTTTGACCAATACCCCACCAAGCCAACATGACCAACTTCAGGATACGAATGGAATGGACACCCGGTTCCGTCAGCTTGGCAGTTTCAACCCAAATTGTACAATGATGGTGGCCATCTGCTGGCCATACTCTTGTAAGTTGAACATTCTTAAAAACTTTCATGCTTACCCTCTGGTACCATTGATAGATTACTTTCCCATTTAAACCTCTATTTGTGGATAGTGCGTGGATGGCACCTGCTCCACAATGGAGCGTTGTTCCAAGAAAATGGAATATAGCCTGGGACGTGGGGCAAGTTGGTGGGAAAAACATGGGGTTCCTGGCAACATTTGACATGAAAATCATTGTTGCTACCACACCGATGATGAATATAAACCAACATGATTGGTGAGTCTGGGTGAAAGCCAATTGTAATCACAATTTTTCATAGGACTTTTGATGTTGCTTTTCCCAAGATCCAACAAAATGTACGTGCTGAACAATCTACCCTACCGGGATGTGTTGGGAAAACGAAAACACAATGAAACGGTTTGTATGTAGATAGCATAATGTTGAGAGAAGGTTTGTATCTTTGCTGCAACCCATTGCATCCTAGTCATTCAACCAAAACGTAGCAGTAAATCCAATCACTTCAGACAAGGATCGTCTCAGTCAGATACACCACTCCTTCTGCGAAAAGTGTTGCTTGTTGGCGATAGACCCAAACGAAACACCAGAGAGTATGAAAAGGTGCTAAATCCATTGAGTGATTCAAATCTTTCATACTACGTCTTCATGTCCATAACATTCAGAAAATGTCTAGATGCTTGTCCAAATTGTTAGAAGTGAAGCCACCCAGTGCTAATTAATAAGCTTGATGTTTTTGTTTTGAAATGTTTATAAGTCTATTATAAAATCCAATCTATGACATAGTTGGACAAATTAAATGGCAGCTCTTTGCCTCCCATATATATATATATATGTATGAGTATATACATACATGTATATATAATATGAGTAGGGATGGCTAAAACATATGAAAGTCATTTGGGATCATCATCCCATTAGATGGAAATCAAACATGTGACCACCAACCAAATCATCTTTGGCTATATACATATGTATATATATATATATACCACTTATATCCCCATGTTAGATGGTTACATCCCCATGTATGCTCTATTCACGAGCAAAGAGTACACTCTGGTAATTTAGCGTAGCTTTGGACAATCGCCATCTTTGACCAATCAATCATCATGAATATAAACAAGCAATTTTCCATACCCATGCTAATAAGATAGCAAAGTTGTTTTATAATTCCAATGACTCCGGTTTATAATACATTATATAGATTTATATTATACTCGTAGCTATAACCATAGATTAACTGTAGTATTCATGTGGTTTACAAACCAACCAACATCACGTTTAGGGGCCCCACATCTCCCAGGAAGATCTGTCGGATCTGTCGCTTTTTCCAGGTCAAGCAACTGCTTCTGGAGCTGCTGTTCTAAGGCCTGCCAATCAGGATCAACCACGAATCTTCGGACGGTCGATTGGAGGCACCAACCTTATGGAGAGACAATGTGGGCGATATAAGTTGGTTGATAACCCCATTGAATGTGTAGTGATAAGTATCATAAACCATAGTTATTGGACTCATAAACCAACTTAGCTATCGTTTGGGGGCCGCACATTGTAGAAATAGATTGGGATATATAACCAACATTGACTTAACCAACAATACTATACTTGGATGTGTCTCTAAATGAAGTATACTCCCGTTTGAGATGGCTTTTTAAAGCAATGGGGAACATGTTGAAAAATCAATGGATGTAGGGGTACCATATTTTGAGATAAACCATGTGGTAATCGATGAAGCCGACTCGTTTTGATTCTTTCACTTGAGGCTGTCATGTCGGTCAGGGCCTCACAAAAATCCGACAGATCTAAATCTTATGAGCTTCACGAAATCCAGTTAATCTGTAAAATCTGCGAAGAAAATGTGGGGCTGTCACTCAACAGATCTATATTATATATGTACATATTTATATATATATACACAATCATATAAACTAATATATATATATATATGTATATATATATATATAATATATATATATATATATTATATATATATATTATATATATATATTATATATATATATATTATATACATATATATAACATGCTTCAAAACATAAATCTCCTCAAGACTAAAAAAAAATGACCCAAAAGGGCTGGGCATCCCCCAGCGAATTCCGCACCTGTCGCTCCACATCACAACCGTCCTTCAGCTTCTCCCTGTCGCCAGGGTGCGGTGATTCAGGCTGAATGATCTGAATGTTATGCTTCTCCTCAATCAACCCTACTCAAAAATAGACACACAGTCATTTTGTTTTGATTCGCCCAGATTTCTGTGTGATCATTTTTGACCATATTTTAGAGGCCTCAATATCAGAATGGGAAGGTTGTTGTTTTGCCACCATGTGGAACTGAGAGCACCTACAGTAAGAGAGCAAGTACCCAACAAGTGTGGACTGGGTCTCCTCAATTTGTCAGAGAAAATCCACTGGGCCACTGACTCGAGATAAAACTGGGCCATTTCTCAATGCTAGGGTTTTTTTTCCCGCTAAACTCAGCTAATTTACAAGACCGGGTTTTGCGTAGACTGACACGGGAAGGGAACCCCCAAGTATGACTTGCCAAGCCCATCCAACTGAAGATATATCCACCACAAATCCCACTTACACTGTAGATTACAAACCAATTTATCCGTCTAGAGGGGCCATCCTGGTGGGCAATGTAGATGTTTTAGATATTTTGAGGTTGGACGGTGACCACCTGAATTCCCCCCCTGTGATAATGACGCGATGGGTGTTTGAGTGTGGATGGTGGGTCCTGGATGATTCCGCTCTCACAGTCGAGGTTAGGAACTTGGTATATGTCAAGTCATAACGCTCGCCCCGAATCTGATGGTACAGAATTTGTAAGTCTACCAGTGCAATGCAAAAAGGGGTCCTCAAACCACACATTGCGTGTAATTGTCACCGATCTAACTTGATCTACAGTAACTGATATATCCATCATACATCCATCCTTTGACTTAATTCTCATAAACCAACTTACCATAACTTACCTATAAAGTTTGGAGGTCCCCCTGTAGTGATTTTGTGGGATCACAGGGTCCGGGACCAACAAGAATTCAGATTTTTTTCAGGCCAATCTGCGTGGTCCATGTTCATGGCCAGCATCTCGTGATTCCCTCAAAGGTCATGGAATTGGGAACGAAACTATGGACACACTGAGGATTGAGGCACATGTGCAGTTAATTCTGTATAAATATATGGACATAAATGTACATCATATATATATATATGTTTACGGTAATGTAATATGCATCGAACATATATGCAGAATACATTGACTTAAATGTCATAGATACACACATCAAAGTACATGGATGAATTACAGTTGAATTTCGTCACTGCCACAAACAAATGGTCCCCAAAAGGATAACAGGACATCCGTTGACCTGGTTCTAAACCCACACATGGCTAGCTGGGAAATCCCAAAAACATAGGTTTTCATGGGATTTCCCAGCGAGCCAAATTTGAAAACTGACACCGGAGGATGGCGCCAAGGACAAGGTGGATATATCTTAAAGGTGGAAACCTATGTTCAGGGCCAACATAATCCATCAACAAACATGGGGTATGTATATATATATATATGTATTTCGTTTATGTTTAACAAACCTGATTTAGTTCACTACAAGAGCTGTCGGGTTTATGGGGTATATAGATCGAACGAGTTGGATGGGCTAACAGAAATTAAATATATCACGACATAAGGTTTGGGGCCCCACTTTGTAGGACTCCTGAGCTACTCTCATCTATGACATTCAAAAACACAAGACTTGTTTTGGACCACGGTATCTCCTCCATCCGCACATGTGTTTCTACACAATCATGAAGGGATATGGTCTCATTTGACTCATATGTCAAATGTTCAATGTTTCTATAGCAAAGTGCCTTCAATCTGAATTCAGTATCTTCACATACATACACCTACTCATCTCCCCTACATCTCTAATATATCGTTCATACAATTACAAAACAACATATATACATCCATATATGTCTATACTACATAATAGGTTATGGTGTAAATAGAATCATTGTATATATGTTTGTCTGAAACTAGGTTGCACCCAAGTTCTATGGTTCATCATCACCTCCCCATTCATTTTTTTGGGGAATACCATTTTTGGCAAACAGACACAAATATCACATACGTTGGTTGAATGTTGCTGATATATTCCAGTCTATCCCATTAAATCACATAAGATCCCATTCTACCCCTATTTTGTCTCAGTATATGCCATTCTATCTCATGTTTTCCCAGTATCTCCCATTATCCCCGAAAAATGTTTGTAAAATTCTAAGTCTATGGATTCTTCCATTCTTTGCTCAGGCGTCGCTTGGCCAAAACACCCTCGACGGACCAGAAAGGGAATGCAAGCGTTGAAGCGGTGAAACGAGGCTGCGCAGCGAACCCCTTAAGTCGCTGCTGCATCGAAGAACACAGGTCAACCAGGAGATCAACGGGAGTAATGTTGGTAAAACAATGCCATAAACCATCCCCAAAATCACCATAAATAGGTGGTATAGACCATCAAAATATAGGTGTTTATGATTGTTTTACCCACATTATTTTGGCAACAAACTTAGTTGATATCTTTCCGGGTCCATCAACTCCAAAGTGGATTGGATTGAATTTTTAGGTACTAATCTTCAATATTCCCTATCGAAGATTTCCCCAAAAATAAACGCGAGTTTTATGTCTCCTCAACAGGGACTTACCTCGAATTTAGATGGCACATGTTGGAACGTTTAGACATATATTTTCTGCTCCCATAGGTTAGGATTAGCGCCGCGTGACATTTGTTTTCTGAACTACGCATATGTGTTTTGTTTCATAGTGACAGCAACGGTGGCTCCCAAAAAAGCCGTTCACCTGGACTTCGCCTGGTCGCAATTTTCTCTACAGGCAGCCGTTGCATTCTGCAGGCTGCGGGTGGAACTTTTGTCGAAATCTTCGCGCCGGGCCTCAGCGCGCACCTGCGCGGGAAGGAAAAAACTCAGCGGACTGGATCGGAATATCTACCGTAAAATCCATGGAAATTCATCAAACATGTGGAAAAAAATGGTGGTGCAACAATCAAAAATAATAGGATTTCATTGATGAATGGTTGGGTTTAAGGGAAAGTCTACAGGAAAGCATTGTTTTTAAACCACATATTCGGTGTTTTGTGCAGATGTTCCCTTCAACCAATTCTGTCAACGGAAAACAGGTTTTGTTGGTTAAATCCTCAGCCATGGACTGAAAGAGGCCTCTTGCAAGGAATTGTGTTCCAAATAACAGAATGCGTTCCCTGTACGGTGGACTATATATAGACAATATTATATAGTTAATAAGAAATGAAACAACACCTTCAGCAAATCTAGGAATGAAATGGAATGAAGAGATACCCAAGCCCAAGCGACTACTCAGTCATCATCACTTCAGGCAGGCATCATTTTCAACTAGAAAAGCGGAATTGAGAAGGTCTTTGCCATAGCATCACAAGTCAGCAAAAAGGTAGGTGACCCTTCACAAGCACAGAATTGAGTGATTTTCGTTGGGAAGTTCCCTCCGGTAGTCTAATGTGGGAAACATTCATCGACATGTCTGCAGAATTCTTGTTGTCATGTTGGATTGCCAGAGTGAAGGACTTCCTGAAAATCGTAGTTGTCCTTCCTCACAATTCGGCACCTCATGTCTATTTCATGGGAAATCATCCAAAAAAGGATTTTCCAGCACGCCACGACTGTGATCTGCCGGGATTTCTGCCTGAATCGGGGTGGTAAGGTTGGACCGAGGGCCTCGAAAGACTGCACCAGTTGGGATGGAAATTTCATGGGATCTTAGGGATCAACCATCTATATCTGAGAAACCCATGGGGACATCAAATCCCATATGGTTGTTTCCTAAAATGAGGGGTACCCAAAAATGGATGATTTTAAAGGGAAAACCCTATTAAAATGGATGATTTAGGGGTACCCCTATTTTAGGAAACCTCCATATAGCTGGATGGCTTAAAAAAACCGGAGTTTTAGAATGGTATTATAATGAAGAATCCGCTAAAATTTGGGCAACCCTGGCTGTCATAAACCTATCATGACTGGGGATGGTTGCAAAACCACCCGTAAAACTGGTGATGACTTGGAGATGGTTTATGGTATTGGGGTTTTACCACATAAAAAGTCACCTGTATATCCAATGTTGAGCAACTGGCATGTAGCCACAGCAACCTTCAGACTTGACTTGGAACATGTTTGTTGGGGTTTGAAAGCCCCGAGCCCGACAAGACATTGCCTCATGTATTCATCCTGATGGGATTAAAACATGTTGAAACATTTTTGTGACACTCAGCATCGAGAGTATAGAAGGAGAATCAAAGTAAACATACACATGGATGTTTTGGTCGCCAAAGTGGATGACATGGGCATTTCCATTAAAACTACTCATGTTAAGGCTGTTATGCTGGCTGCACTGTAGTTTTACTGCCGGCTTGCTTCGAAAAATATGTTCATATATTGTTTAAACATGTTATATACAACTGTGTCCTTCTCAAATAACAGTGTCCAACTAGCAGGACGACCACAAAGTGTATGTGACTAATTACCCATAGATGTGAAAAACCAATGGCTTCCCTGGGAAAGTGATCTACAAATGGTGGGTTCTCCCCATCTATGTCAACGTTTACTGTTTCTCTTCACCACTGGCTACCATTGAATTTTTGTCTCATTGGATCTGGGTTCTGGTTTCAACATGTGATTTTGCTTCCAAAAATATATGAAGGTCACCTTGGGTCACTTGGGGATCAAAGAATTGCAACTAGGAATGGAACATGACATAAACATTCACTAATCTGCAAAATTGCAGCTATATTGTGACAATTCCCCTTTACATTCACTATGATTCCAGGGTTTGGGAGCCGTGGGGTCACTCGAATTTGCCCAGAAACCGACCATTTCCATTGGAACTGACGCAGATTTGGCTCCCCAGCGATGAAACGCAGCAACGGAATCTGGGAGCAAATAGCATGAAGACCAGAGCTAAAGCCTGGTCGAAAATGGGTGGTTGACATGAGTTACCCCTTTAGTAATGTCACGTAAATATACGCAAATATGGAAAATCACCATTAATTTGTAATTAAAAACAACTATAAACGGGCCACTTTCCACAGCTACGTTAAATGACCGAAGGAGAACAAGGGGTTCAATACGCAACTATCATCCTTTGACCAACCCAACAATGGAACCAAATACATCCAAAGACACCAAACTAAACATGAGGACATGGTATTCTCGACCCACTTCGAATGGGCCCAGCAACCCAGTCATCAGAGGTTCATGAAGATAGAGGGTTTCAAATTTCAAATAACGAAGAATTAATATGAATTAACCATCAATGGAGGTTCTCAACGGGGTGGTTGGATGTTATTTGGTTAAACAATCATAGTGGGTTTTCACAGAACCCAATATTGACCTCAACAATTATTATCCAACAAGGGGGATTGAAGCATCAACGTCAGAACCCAATGGAGCTTCACAAGGGTCCCAAATTGGCCAAAATGCAGCTGTTTTAGGGTAAGTAGTTGGTCTAGCAACGATTTATCTGGCTGCATAATTGTTCTTATGTGCAACCAGCCTCAAACCCTGTCTTCCCTCAAAGAAAAACACAAACAATCGTTGTGGTGCGGATGTGCACCATAGAAGTTGTTGATTGGCAAACCAGCTTCCGAAACTCTGTACAGCTGTTAATTCATGTGTGGAGGGGACGATTGGGTTTCTCCAGGTAAAGCAAGCAGATGAATCGAGTGCAAATTGCAAGCGCGGATAACATGCGGGACGCCTGAAATTGGCGCTCCAGTGAATGGTCCGTAACCCTTCAAACTTAGAACTCAAATACTCTGAAAGGACTACACAAATGACATCACAGGACTATACATTATATAGAGACACAAAAAAACGTCCGTTATCTTACATTAATTCACACATACGTATATAAATGTTTAAGACATGTACAATATAATCAACATTTACATACATGAGCTGCTGAACGGAAACTTCAGGGAATCAAGCCACCAATCCACAGCCAACTCAGCCTCCAAAATGCCCAAAGAAAGGCAAAGACCTGCACGAGTGGATCCTAGAATTGGGGCCCTTCCCAGTTAAAGGTTAGTTTATAAACCCCATAAGCCATACTTACTTAAACCATAGTTATTGGAGTTATGTGGCCCACACCTTAGCGATCGGTGGCCCGGTGGCCCTACATTGTAGCTGAACATCCGACTCTGGACTAGCCCTCTGCTCATCCGACCAGAAAAACTTCCAGCCCTTCCGAACTGCTACCCTCTGGTAAACTAACATAACTATGGAAAATCACCAATTTTAATGGGAAAATCCACTATAAATCACCATTTTCAATAGCTATGTTAGTTTACCAGAGGGTAAGGTGAGTTCACGAATCGGCTTTGTTGAGTCGGGCTTTCCCCATGAAAGAACAGCAAGACAGCAATACTGACATCTGTTCAATAGAACTCTGGTCCATGCACATGTCATAAATCCGATATTTTTAGCTTTAATTAGTCACCATCCACCACACAATATCAGATTGATTTATTTATACCGTGGGAAACATTTGGGGATGGGATTCCAAGGGGATGGCAGTTACTAACCACCCATAGAAAGGGTGATGTTGGAGATGGTGTATTTTTGGGCTTAGCACATTGCAGAGAACCAGGGTCAAGCAGGTTTCATTGGCAAATAAAAAAAAATCATAGAGAATCTGTCAGATATATTGCAGTGCTTTGAACTTCGACATCTCCTCATCGACCGCACAAAACGGTTGCCCTCCAGTCATCAAACGTGACTGGCTGGGAAATCCCTGAATAAAATGGAGGTCTTAATCGGATAATCATCTAAAAATGGAGGGTTTGTTCCAGCAAGCAGCAAGCCATGTTTGCTTGCCAAAGGGTAGGCAACAGTACTTACAAGCGTCTGCAGCTCTCAAAGAAGCGGTAGCACACGGACCATAAGGAGTGCGGAACCAATTGACCCGCAAAAAAAACTTCCTGTAATTGGTAGCTTCACCGTGAACTCTCCATGTTGGTTTGATTCAAAATAGGGTACCCAATAAATCAAACGTGTTTTGTTGTTCCCCACCTGCCAGGTGAGGGTTACTAGATTTTATCACAGCTGTACGCGGGGCGGGGCGGGGCGGGGCGGGGGGTGGACAACTTCCCACCGCCTTCCTCCGCCTCCTCCGCGCCAGCTCCAGATCGCAGCAGGCACTGCCGGACTCCATCTGCCAGCTCCAGATCCCAGTGGGCACTGCCGGACTTCATCTGCCAGCTCCAGATCCCAGTGGGCACTGCCGGACTTCATCTGCCAGCTCCAGATCCCAGTGGGCACTGCCGGACTTCAATCGCGACTGCCAGATCTTAGTGGGCACTGCCGGACTCCATCTGCCAGCTCCAGATCCCAGTGGGCACTGCCGGACTTCATCTGCCAGCTCCAGATCCCAGTCGGCACTGCCGGACTTCATCTGCCAGCTCCAGATCCCAGTGGGCACTGCCGGACTTCAATCGCGACTGCCAGATCTTAGTGGGCACTGCCGGACTTCATCTGCCAGCTCCAGATCCCAGTGGGCACTGCCGGACTTCAACCGCGAGCTCCAGATCCCAGTGAGCACTGCCGGACTTCAACCGCGAGCTCCAGATCCCAGTGGGCACTGCCGGACTTCAATCGCGACTGCCAGATCTTAGTGGGCACTGCCGGACTCCATCTGCCAGCTCCAGATCCCANGAAAGAATGCCAGATAGAATGCCAGAAAGAATGCCAGATAGAATGCCAGATAGAATGTCAGAGAGAATGTCAGATAGAATGCCAGATAGAATGCCAGATAGAATGCCAGAAAGAATGCCAGATAGANCAGATAGAATGTCAGAACATATGTCAGATAGAATGGCAGAGCATATGTCAGAGAACATGTCAGATAGAATGCCAAGAGGAAGAGGAGGAGAGGACAACTCTGATGAAAT
>BGPT01000096.1:265029-277396 GCA_003297045.1 Symbiodinium sp. clade C Y103
CCCCCCCGCCCCGCCCGCGCCCCGCGTACAGCTGTGATAAAATCTAGTAACCCTCACCTGGCAGGTGGGGAACAAAAAATCCTCCCATACTCTATCTGCTTCAGGAGGATTATGGGGCTTTCCTAAAAGGGGGGGTACGCCTAAATCATCCATTTCAAGAGCATTTTCCATGATAAACCATCCATCTATTGGGGTATCCATGAATATCCCCATTTATGGAAACCCATGAAAGAAAAAACAAACCATCCACTCTTGCAGTGCACATGTCTGCCACCGTCCAAGCCCACAGCCAGTGGTTCCACGGCCACTGGTCCCCAACTCGCTCTGTTCAGGTGGAGTCCCACATGTTATCTCGGAGTTATTTCGATTGAATGGGATATAAATTGGATTTCTTTGTATTCTTACGGGGATTTAATCGAATATAATATAACCATATATAACCAAGAATTGATGATACCCTCTGGTACTCAAACATATAGCTTGATGGAAAACCCTCTATAGTTGGTTTTCCCAGCTATACCCCTCCATTTTTGATGGGGATTTTCCATTGCCATGTTTGATTACCCGAAGGTACTTGTGTTTGTCTGTAAATAAGGTACCTCTAATCCTCTAATCCATTGTTTTTCTTCATTTTCCCCATTTGCATTTGAATGGCCAAAACCGTCTGAGTCGATTGCCCCATTTTTGAGACACATCCAAATTGATCATCTTCTTACTTCTTGGTTTCATTTCATGATACTCCACATTTACTCCGCATTCCAAGATATATTCCGTTAAATCAATTTATATCAATGTATATCTTATATTCCACCACGGTTGGTGGTTTTTCTAGCCTTTTAACCCCCCCCAAAAAAAAAACAATGACCTTCCGCAAAGAAATGATGCCATCATCCAGCGGACCGAAAACGGCACATGACGATCATCCCAAATAGGCGGCTGAACACATCAAAACCACCATAGTAACTAGAGGGTAAATTCAATCAGTTGTTGTCACGAACCACCATTTATATTCACTTGTATATTCATTTAAATTTATATTACCCATATCTAATATATCTGTATTCATTTATATTGCAAATATCCAAACCACCATTGGGTTGCAAACAAATCCCAAGACATCCCCAAGTGCGCTGACCCCAGATCCACTTCTGCCCCACGCCCCGTCACCAGCCGCCACCAGGATCCAAACAACTCTGCTATCTTTGCTCTCAACGAAACTGGCGCGGCATAGGAACTGTGTGGTGGGCTTTGGCTATAAATGGGCTGACAATATGTGGTTCTGAACGGAATTTTGGTAGTGACAGGCTGAGTGACAGGTGCCATGTAGACCATATATGAGACCAAAATGCACCAAATAAACGGAACAAAGTTGTCAGCACAGGTAATCTTCGCAACGTATTTCCACCTTCGTCGTGTCGAAGAGGAGCGCAAACACAGTATGTTCATGACAAAGAAAACAATTTCCTGACCTTCAACGTATTGGTCAGTGAATATTCATCATTTGGGTAGCAATTCCCAGTACCGTATTGCGTATGTCACAGCTTTTCTAGTTTTGGGACCAACGCTCATGATGTTCTACAAACATCTACCCAGATTCTTGTCTTAAATTACACGGACACCTTCGCTACTCTTTGGTGAGTGTTCCGATGAAGCATCATTTGTCCATCTGTTTGCATGATCAGCATCGATCAGCCTATGTGCGAGGCGCAGCCGGCGGTGTGCCTTCTGTGGTTTGCCCAGAACTTGAGATCGTAGTAAATCAAAACCTAGGCATGGCGGGACTCGGTGCGTGAGACCTGGTGGTCTGGGGATGTCGTCCAGGGCGGATGGTACAACTGCAATGGATCCGGGATCCAGGCATCTTGGGGGTTCCAGTTGGAATGCCATAGATTCATACGCATCACCATTTCGACCAATCCCAAACACACTATATGAGCCGTGGTCAAGTTACATGGGAAATGGTAATCCATGCCATGCCATGGGGTTACTTACAAATCCTTAGAATGGGTATATAAAGTGTATATATATATATAGTGGATTCGTAACGATCCCCACAAAAAGAGGTATACAATTCCATTCACCTAGTACTAAACGCCCCCTCAATGGTCCCACATGTATAACTGCCCTACTAAATTATGGTTTCTGCGGGGGGGGCTTAGTATTGGAGGAGTGAAAGAGGTCCAGCAAAGTGGGCCCCCCTAGATAGCAAAGCTGGTGAACATAACTCCAATAACTATAGTTTGTGATGCTTGCAGCTATACTTTATGATGTCAGTGGGGGTTCTAACCCAACGAACATCACTGGGGGGGGCACATTGTAGCAATTTGACATAACATGATATTGAAAATCACATGTTTTACATTTACTAGGTAAATCATCTACAAATGGGTTGTTCCATAGCTACCCTCTGGTTATTTAACATAGCCATTGAAAATTGCTAATTTTGGATGATTTTCCCATTAAAACCTCCATTTGTAGGGGATTCTCCATGGCTATGTTAAATAACCAGGTGGTATATGTTTTGAACATGGCACAAACAACATCTCCAAACTCTGCCCTCAGGATCCCTGACATCTCCTTCGAGATCCACATCCAACGAAAATTCCTGCAGCCCAAAAGCGGGAGCCCGCAGGGAGCCAAAGTTCATTTGTGTTATATAGCTGAAGTTGGTATAGTTCACCAAGATATATAATGGGGTTTATGGTGATTCTAACTATAGTTAAATGGCACTATAAATCAAGTTCTAATTGCGGGGCACCACCTTCTATGGCTCAACGTCTGATTGGCCCCCCAAAATGGATAAGTTACAGAAATGCTAAACAGGTAAAATGACCAATCAATTGTGGGTGCATTGGCGCCCTGCTTTGAACGGCCAAATGTCCTCTTCGCTGAACTGAATTTGAAATGGGAGTTCGAGCAACAAATCATGGGTGGAGCCAGCAAAATGTAAGACACGCACTCTAGCAATATCTAGCAAGCAAACACGGCTGGCTACAAACTCATTTATTTGGAGGCTCGCCATTTTAAATCCATGGACGTCCATGATGTAAGTAGTGGTGTTTAGATTGCCTGCTTGTAGGTGATCTAAACCCTCCTGAAAATATCAACAACTGGTCACTAGCGCAAGCAGAGTAAAGTAAACGGCATTGAACAACTACCAGCCAGCTTCGTTTCGATGGTACAAACACAATGGGTTCAAACCCTCCGTCGTTCCATTATGCTGGTTGGTCGATGGGAATTCCATCATGGATCATGATAGGCCCTGGTATACAAGGGATAATACTGTACAACCCCATGTATTCATCAACCAACAGGGTTTTTGTCTGGCGATGAATTCCCGTGCCTTTCTCTTGTTGGAAAAGCCCCTCTGGAGGATTGTTGCCGCCACTGGCCCTGCGACGCCGCCTCCTCTCTGCACTTCCTTCAGCCAGGCTCTTGGGAGCACGGTGCTGAGTTCAACATGTAGAAGCCCCTTCTGCCCCGGATCTGCTGGCTGATCTTCTTCTATCGTCATCTTCGGATCTACTGGCTTCTGTTCTTCTTCTGTCGTCATCTTGAGGACACACTGCGAAGCAGCCGATGGAAATGTCCGGTCAGCTCGACGGGCCAGAACAGCTCTCATGTGACAATTCCTTTTTGAGGAGCTATTGTGGATTTGTAGCCTTTAGGTTGGTTGGTTGGTTGGGATCGCTCGTTGTGTCTTGAAAATCCACTAACACCAACCAGCCCTACTACCTCTGTCAACAATGGTTCATACCCACTCACTTTGTATTTGATCTGATGTACAAAAAATTATGCATATATTACTATACTATACTATACTATACTATACTATACTATACTATACTATACTATACTATACTATACTATACTATACTATACTATACTATACTATACTTATACATGAATGATATGAAAATCTGACCATGCTTACCGACAAGGTACCCAAAAAAGGTAGACACGCTGAACACCTGAAATGTACTGATATCAAACTATGAGACTTTGAGCTAAAAATAATTTACACCTCCCAGAAAAACCGAGCATGTTCTTTGCAGGGTTCCTGAATCGGATTCCAAGATAATTGAATACGGAATTATAGATGGTTTTTCAGATCAATCACGGATGGTTCAAACTCAAATCCACCAAACAAGTCGAACATGCATGTTTCAATGACTAGACAATCAAAAAACAACTCGAAACATGTGTAAACAAATATTTAATACTACTGCCACATCAACAAACATGGATCGTGAACTACAGTTAAAGATGTTCTTGACATACTTGAGGAACAAGATCGATAATACAAGTACCGACAGCCAAGTCAATCAAGCAAACAAATCAAGATAAATGGATGGGTAAATCAAGACAAATGGAGTGGTAAATTAAACAAAACAATCAACAGTTCTTCACATAGTTGTCCAGGTTTTGGAGTTTTTTTGAACATCATATATATAATCCAAAAATTTAAGGCTTTTCATTATCTTATAAATATTGCGAGTCACAACCCAGTCTCCTCCCTCAGCCCTTACGCGTCGCAACTGCGGACCATGAACCGCGAACCTTCTCCAGAAGGTCTGCGGTGTAAGCGACGGTCACCTGCGAAGCACGTCGAGTCGCAACACCGTGACCGTGCCATGGTCAAGTTACAGTGAACATGGTATGAGTAATAGGCAATTGATAGGTATTTGATAAGGATTTAAAAGGGGATAGGGCTTATCATAAGGACAATGGTATGAATAGGGGGGATGTAAATCTCACAACTAGGTTGACCCATGCTTTTCGGAGATACATATGCATTTATATACGTATATATCTATATGCATACCTATGGATAACAGAGGTTATACAATGTTGTACACCAACTCATCATCATGGGGACACCACATTGGAGAATGTGGGCCTCCGGGAGTTAAAAGTTGGTTTATACATAGACCCCATGAATACTATATAGTTATTGTGTCAGATATTGGAGTATAACTCCAGTATATTTATAGGATGTTCTTCATTTGTATGTCATAGTTCTTGTGTTAGCTTATTGTGTTTATCTCCCAGGTTTATCATGAACCATACTTATTGGAATTATAAACCAACTTAGCTATCTACGGGGCCCCACATGGTATGAAGAGGGATGTAAATCTCACCATCAATATTGATGAGTATATTGTCATCCATACAATGAGTGGATACGTAATGCATCATTTAATACACACTATAGTTATGTCTTATATAGTTTGACTTAATCATCAAAAAACAGGGGCTATGAAAGGGATAATGGAGATTGATCATCACAAAGGGACTAAACCTGGGGTTGATGGGTTATGGTCATCCCAGCATCGTCAATAGGCTTCCCGAATTGATGCGTAGATAAAAAAAAAAAAAACATGGGGGGGATGACCATCCCCCGAAAAATGTGATACTTTGACCATCGCACACACGCACATCTAGATATCACTACCACCAACAAGAATGAGGGTGTTGATGCACCAAGAGAATGTGGACAACATGGGGACATGTTCATGTGGAAACCAACAGCAATTTTTCTTAGGATGTCCTACATTCAGTGGTGCCCCAGGTGCTTTCCTAAGCTGGTTTTATTACTATGGTTTGAGGTGATGAAATCAGAAACAAACGTACATAGGGGCACCACATAGTAGAATTTCAACTCATGTTGCGAATGTGTAACGAAAAAAAACTTGAGTGTTGGCCAGTTTGCCAGTTTGACTTATAGGGCCTGTGCATAAGACCCTTTCACCGATGAAAAATCAAAATTAGGACGGTCCTTCCAAGTCGCGGAGCAAACCCAATGAAAGACGCACCCCTCAAATTGGGGTTTCTGATTGGGGGCATGCCGGAGTACACAAGTATACCGTATACCCCTATATTCGGTCTACAAGAACCTCCAATGCTGCGCGATTGGGTCTGGATCGTTGTTGGGTTTACCTCCTTACAATGGAACCCATGAAAGATTTCTAGCACTTCTCCCCCCCCAAAAAAGGACAATCAGTCGGTATTCATGTTATTTTCAGTCGCAAATTCCACTTTGCCATCTTTTCGGGTTCCGAACAAAAGAAAAAAACAAACTCCCCGCTTTTCGGCGTTCCATCCACTTCACAGCTGACCGTCTGACCACACAGGGGCCTCTTGGAGAGACCCACTTTTCACCAGGAGGATGCTACACATGATGAAACAAAAGACCATAATGGAGGCGGTCAGAACCTCAGCCCCATGGCGCTGATCAACCAACAGTCCATATCAAATTTCAATGAACTGTAGGTTTGTAGGGGATATTGATACCAGGAGATTTCCATTACTAGTTCGTTGGATGGGGTAACAACAAAACCAACTTATCACCTCAGAGTACCACCTCACAATAAGACCCAGGTGGATGAAGCTGGTGGATTTTTTATGACTTTCACTGTATTATTTCAAATATCAGAGATCTATGGATTGTGGATAGGATCCTATGGCAGATTCTTGTGACCTTACTCCAAATCACACCAAGCTTAGAAAAATGAGGACAAAGAGAACCATGAGAAGCAGGGTAATGGTCCGTGATTTGTCTTGAGCGTTGAGAGGGACCCACGGCGGAGCATTCCAACTCCCAAGTTGACGTTTACCAAGTTTCGCGCAAGCGACAGGAGGGGATTGGATGGTTCCCTATCATCGGTTTATGATTTATGATACATATTTCCATGCATTTACAGTAAATTACATGATGATGGGGAGCACAGGGGGGATCGATATACACATCTTTTGGTGGAACAATGAGGGCAGCAGGGTTTTTACAATTCATCCATACTCCAAATGAATGGATGATTTGTTTGGTAGTCTTGCAAGGTAGTCTCCAATACCTAGGCAAGTTGGTTAATAATTGATAGATGAAATAGCCATAGTTAGATGATGTTGTAAACCAACGTGAATAACATCTTGTGGGAACCCCAAACGATAGCTAAGTTGCTTCATAGCTAGGTTGACAATGGTTTGCGGTAGATATTATATATATATAGATAGATAGATAGATAGATAGATAGATAGATAGATAGATCGATAGATAGATAGATAGATGGATGGATAGATAGATAGATGGATGGATAGATAGATAGATAGGTAGATAGATAGATAGATGATCTATATATAGATATATATATATATATATCATCTTGATATATCTATGGATATCAAGGCTATACACGAACTAATCATCATCGGGACATCACCTTAGACAATGTGGGCCTGCCCAGTTACAAGAAAGCTTTTTAGATCCCATGCATACTATAATTACAAGTATCATAATACACCGTGACATTGAATACATTTGAATACTATACCCTCTGGTAATCAAACATGGCAATGGAAAATCCACCATTTAAAGATAATTTTCCCACTCAAACATCCATTTATACAGGATTTCCATATATCTTTGTTGATCTTCGTTGGTGTTCACCAACATCGTGAATTTCGTGCCCTTCGACCCACCGGAGCCGGATACCCCAATCTCCTTGGAGAGCCCAGCCATTTGACAGCAGTAGGTGTAGAACCAAAACCTGGGTCTGGGCTATGGAGGAAAACCATAGGAAAACCATAGGAAAACCATAGGAAAATTGTGATTTAATGGGATTTTAATGGGATTAATGATGATTTACCCTCTGGTAATTTGTTGCAGTTTGCTATTGAAAGTGTTCCATTTATACAGTAGATGAATTACCTATATAAGAATGGTGATGTTCCATTGTTATGTTAGTTTACCAGAGGGTACCCAGAATTCACTGCAGGAACAAATCGTAAGATGTGATAAACGTGTGATAATATCGGGACCTTTGAGCAGGCTTTTTTCGAAGGCAGATTCTGAAGTCAAACATGGGGGGTTGAGCCGCCAATCTCCCAAAAAATGGTTTCCAGTAATGGGGATCATTAGCACAGATAGTGTTGAAATATGTTAAACAATGTTAAACATACATCAATTGAAAACACCAGCCAGTTACCAGCCTTATTGTTGATGAACAAAAACATCCCAAACCCATCTTTTGCGGGTCCATGCTTGGTTTATTCGGGTCCCAAGATGCACCTAGCATATGGTCTCTCATTGAAATAGCTAGCTTGGAGTATCTGTATGCAATAGACAAGGCGCAATCCATGAAGCCTGCTGGAGGCATGGATCTACATTACCACCACTGACAAACGATGCTTTTTCATACTAGAAACAGTGTCAGCCTTATGTGGTTCCAAACAGCTACTCCAATAAACCCCTACCCATCTCACACCCAAACAGCTCGTCTTCTTGGAGCCGATTTTCCATCGACCCAACAAGTTAGATGGTCAAAAAACACCCTGAATTTGAATATGGAACCCTAAAAATTGATATGTCCAAGTCAGCAAAGTCAGCAAAGCCCACTTCTTTTATCAAATTTAGATCGTGTAGCAACAGCATGATCAGTCCAGTGTTCCAGCACATCTTCTCCCAAAGCCATCTGGGAGAACCGAACGGAAGAAGCATTGTCGCGTCGGGCTGCTGAGATTGTCTATACACACATCTTTTGAAGCCTCAGGCGCGAGACATGGAAGAGTTCTTCGATAGAGCTATAGCCCTGAAATGGTTATAAATAACCGGCTCATTATAACCTCATTTTAGTGATATATATATATATATACATATACATATATATATATACATATATATATATACATATACATATGTACATATGTATATATATATATATGTATATATATATATGTATATATATATATGTATATATATATATATATGTATAATATATATATATATATATATGTATAATATATGATATTTACATATATATATATATAACCTTAGTTGCAGGAGTTATAATGCCATTTATAACTGCATCAAAGGGCCATAACTGCAATGCAAGTTCAGTGGTGTCAAGAAATCCATGGTCACTGGCCTTGTCCTAGGCCTTCGCTGCCTGGGCCTGACTACGGGCAAGGACTGCAATCCTGCAGCCAGTTTCGAAAGCGTGTCCGATCTCGCGAAGTGATGTTAAAGTCCGGCCAGAAGCTCGCTCTGAACACGCCATCCTTGCCATAATCCTGCAAGACCTCTTCCAGTGTCTGGTACTCTGTTTTGCGCGTCCCCGTGGCTATGTGCGTGGGTTTATGTTGTTCCATCTATCTCAGGTTCATCACCATGAACCTTAGGGGCTATATGAATGAACTAAATATAACTAAACCAAACAAGGATACCACTTTGTGGAAGTCCGGAAGCAACTTGGAAAGCTGGGACATGGTAAACCTTTCTTGTCACCAATTCGCAGAACCATTTGGTTACAGTAACCTGCGCTGTTCATAATAAAATGTAATAACCATTCTGTGATTGAATCAATCATTGCTGTTTATGACCATATGACATCATATGACCATAATCACCATTACACTTTTCGCACACTGTAAATTTAAAAGCGGATTTTGGGGATGACTCCGCAAATCCTAATCAACCAAAAAACCTATGGTGAGGTCGGTTCAGGTTTCAGTCTGAACATACTCGCAAAAAACATCCAGATGATCAGATGCACATGAAATCCATTATTAAAGTGCATAAATCACTGAATTCCATTTAAAAAACGCTGTCAAATCAATTAAGTCATCCATAAGATCCATCCAAGACTCCTATTTTGTTCTTGTAAGAGCTACTGGATGTGACTTGACTCCATGCCGGACTTAATTGGTGGAACCACCTTAAGGTGCTGCTTGACGGACTTGACAGCCACAAAAATTCTGGTATTAGGCAATTTTGGGAGGAATCTATGTATAGTATTTTATAGTAGCCCCCAAAAAACATAGAACACTAATTCAGAAATGCAATTTCCGGACTGTTTTTCTCGGATTCTATTTTGTTTTATCCTTTGCGTGGGTGCTATGATTAAAAACAAGAAGTAAATAATTTGTTAAACAGGTACGTCTGTACAGTAAATGCACAAATACAACAGTAAAATCATACTGACACTGACCATTGCGGTGTTGACACAAGACCCCAAAATGGCAACATACAGGTAATTACTGACACCAAACATCTTGAGCGCCACAATCCCAAACGTTTGGGGTCTAGTCAGTTTCAAGTCCCAATGCTTGAAGGATCTACAGTGATATACGCTTTCCATCAGCAGATACATCGCATTTATCACAGCATGGTTTCAGATAGACAACATGTGGGAGTTTCACCTTTCCTGTGCCACTCGCCAATTGGTGTTGGTTGATTTAGGTTACATTCTCCTTTCTTAGTGCTTGACTTTATCGCTCCATCTGGAGACAGAAAAATGAGGCAAACAACAAGAAACAAATTGTTTGTACAGAAGATTCCTACAAAGTGGTGCCCCACTGTGTTAGCCGTTAATCAAGTTGGGTTATAAGTATGTTGACTGTTAGATTTATGGTTATCATAAATATGCCTAGATGAGGTCGCGATCACCTGATATCTACTTGGCACCACCTTGAAAGTAACATCCGTGGCTAATAGCTTTCCTATGGGCGATTAAAAAAAAAAACAATCACCCAGCTTGTCCAATTCCCTTTACTCCTCAACCAAGGTATCCTCTGGTTATTTGTTACAGTTTGCTATTGAAGCCATGGCCATAGAAATAGTCGATTTTCCCATTAAAAAGATGTGATGTTCCATAGTTATGTTAGTTTACCAGAGGGTATTTCGACCATGGAAAATATCCGGTGCGGCCATGGAACAGTATTTCGACCGTGCTTGCTCAGAACTAAATATACTCACCCTGGCGGCAACCGCGATGGGATAGGACATGCAAAAAAACATCACCGTCGAAAAAAGTCACCAAGAAAATGAATGATAATAACTAATAACTAATAACGATATCATGGTGTAAACATGGAGACTGAATATTGGGATCGCAAGATGCGCACTTAAAATGATTGTCCTTGATTTGGGGGGTTGTAAGCCACCTTCTTCGTGAATGTTGGGTCATGCCTGCACCTACGTGGAGTGGATGCGGTGCACCCCCACCAAGCTGTATCTGTTACTCAGTTCACCTTCTCATAATCTGCAAGAAAACTCACGTGGATTATGGAAGGCAGGGTTTTGGATTACCCTCTGGTAAACCAACATAACTATGGAAAATCACCATGTTTTATGGGAAAATCCACTATAAATGGCAATTTTCAATAGCTATGTTAGTTTGCCAAAGGGTAATTGACAAAAAACATCTCGTGTTGTTTTCTGTCCATATTTTCGTTGGCTGCATCCTCTTTCATGTTTATTGAAACCAAAAGAGTCTCAAACTGTGACAAGTCACCCAGATCCTACGTTGCCCGATTCTTCGTTAAACATATCCACCATATTCTATAGGGGCATCATCACCTGTTACATTGTCAATGTCCTGGTTATGAATTAAGGATGTGTAACCTGATCCCTTCCCCTGCTCATATAAAATACCCCAACACGAAAACTTTGTATTGGATCTATTCATGTTTGGGGCCCATTCCAGGCGGGAATTTGATACAATATTGGCTACATATTTCCATTTGAGGATGGTTCAACCAGATTATCAAGCCCTGATTTTCCATGGATCACTATTGATGGTTAGACATTCTTCATGGTTGAACGGTTGAACCGTCATTTTTAGATATTGTTCAACGGTTTCACCACCATTTTTCACGGTTAAAACCTCATTCTGGATGACTGAAATCCGCCATTTTTTGGATGGTTATGCCCAACCCCCTGCACCTGGAGCTCGACCGGCTGGTCAGCGATTTTTGTCTCAACGCAATGACCGGTCCTGGAGGAACCATGGGGACGTTGTTTGAAAGCGGTTCCCCTGGTGCAACCTTGAAAGATGTTGGTTTAAGCCTGAAAAATGATGGTTTTTTACCATCAACAATGAGGCTTTGACCATGAAAAATGACAGCTTAACATGGCCTAATCATTCAACATGAGGGACGAATCATGAAAAATAAAGTTTTAACCATGTGAAAGGGCAGTCTAAGGATGACAAATCAGGGTTTGATATGGCTGAACGGCTGAAGCATGTTGAACTGGTAAGCAGAACCGGCTGGAAAAGTCCGAAATCGGACTCTAAATCGGAACTTCATCGAAGTAACTGGGTCATGGCTATTCACCAGTGCCATGTGAAATTGCCAGAGGGTACTTGAAGTGATCGAAGTTGATCATTCAAATCATGTGGTCAACCTAATAACACCCCAATCAAGAACTGAATTGGTATTAGATAGCTAAGTTTCTGAACACAACTCCAATGTCACTATGGTTTATATGATACTTACCAGTAGTTCCCGCACGAGGCGGGGCGGAAGTTGCCTTTTGGATATACTATAAGACCTTTTTCATCTATAGAACTTGCTTGCACCGTGCGTGAGC
>BGPT01000096.1:282264-336055 GCA_003297045.1 Symbiodinium sp. clade C Y103
CTAGGTCACCACTACTCTAGGTCATCACTACTCTAGGTCACCACTACTCTAGGTCATCACTACTCTAGGTCACCACTTCTCTAGGTCACCACTACTCTAGGTCACCACTTCTCTAAGTCACCACTACTCTAGGTCATCACTACTCTAGGTCACCACTACTCTAGGTCATCACTCCTCTAGGTCACCACTTCTCTAGGTCACCACTACTCTAGGTCATCACTACTCTAGGTCACCACTACTCTAGGTCATCACTCCTCTAGGTCACCACTTCTCTAGGTCACCACTACTCTAAGCCACCAAGTAAAAGTCATTCGTAACTCGGAAGATTGCTTCCCAACTTCCTGTGACAACTGCAGTTTTCATGGGGATTATGAACCAACTTACAACTAGGGGGCCCACGCCGCGCCTTGAGACCTCGTCGGCACCTCAGCCGGTCCCATGGTGGCAAACGTTGGACTAGCGGTCACCAGATTAGGTTCATCTCAAATAGTTGAGAATTAGGAACTTCAACTATTACTATCATATATATATATATACATACACATTATACATTTATGTATTATGTATATATTATGTATATATTTGTATATCTATATAATATTATATAAATGTTTATATATTACTATTGGAACAGTGGAATAGCTACCCTCCGGTGTCATCAAACATGGCAAGCTGGACAATCCCCTCCAAGAAGTGGAGGGTTCAAACGTTGGGGAAAATGCACGAACACGCCTCGGTTGATTGTCAAAGGGTATATTATAACCAACCATACCGGGAAAGAACCAGGGGGATTGGAGAGGCCATAGGGATGGTGGGTTTTGGTGGACACTGTAGAGTTGAAAGTTTCATCCCTCATCCTCCAGGCAAACCTGTCAGGTCATGCAATGCCTGCAATTGCTTCCGAGTCGCTGCACCTGGGGTGTCGCGCTGAGCGACTACGCTGCTGTTGTGACGTGCCCGGTACCCTGACTGCCCAGCAAGTACTCTCCATGTCAATCAAATTGTTAGCCTGGCTGCTTGCGGCTGCAGCTTTCGGCGTTGCAGCCTTCAGGGCAGCCTGCCAAAAAACTCCTCTATGGCTGTGCAAAAACACCGGAGATTGCGAACCCTCGCTTCTTTGTATCGTGGAGACCTCGCCTGCGCAACTCCAAAGTCTGTTGCTGCTGCTAACTCCAAAATCATGGCCGCTCGAATAGTCAGTGACCTATCTCAAAGGATACAAAGCAAGTTAAGGTGGGAGCAAACCCAAAAAATCCGGTCATGTCCTCACATGTTAGGCCATTTCCTCACATAAACACCCAAGCCATGTTCAAAGCCTATATATATAAAATGTCATTCCTTTCTACTGCTTGGTTAGGTTGATAACGAGGGTTCCCATATCGGCACGGTCCACAAGCCCACCTATAGAAGGTCAAACACCGCCTATAATCATGAACCAAAGATCATTTATAAATTATATCTCCATAGTCTGATTTGTCAAAACCAATGGATATAACGGTAAGAACCTGTCAAATGACCAACCAACCAGATTCTTGCTCAAAGAAAAAGAATAGACCAATCAACCAAGCAACCGTCATTTGTCAATTGTACCCCTTGTTGCTCATTACAATAGCTGACGGTGAAAACCCCTTCAGAATGAGTAGTTTAGTAACCAATCAATAGAGGATTATAGGTCACTCCCTCCCCTGCTGAACCATGAAACACCCCTTATCCTGTCCCATTGTTCTGGTTGGAACTGTAGATAAATATCCCGTAAAGATCCGTAAAGGATGGATTCTATCACAATTCCCAGTAAACCAATTAGATTCATAGCTCCCTATATTTGACAGCACACCATCATTGGTCAATTCTATCACCATATCATTGATTCTTATATTATAGTCCCTCTCAACCATGTGTAAGTCACCATTTAGCTCAACTATATAGTTTCTTTCCCAGCTATTTTCCTAACATATTCCTATCAACAGCTTTTCTTTATTGATCTTTGCATGTGCATACCGTACATCCCGGCAACCGCCATCCACTGAGTTTGAGAACGGGATAGTCCTTGGGTTGTTCCTTAGAGGACGAGTAACCTAAAAGACTGGCTTGGGAAATGGATGGAAATGAAGTTGTTCATTCATCTTGACAGAAAGTTGCGTTATTATTTATTTACAATATATATATATATATATATTTTTTTTATTTATTTATTGTATGATTATATATATATATATATGACTCCGGTCACTCGCAGCAATCCTTTTGCTGCCCGGGTGCTGTTCTTCAGCACAGCTTGTTTGAAATGCTGTTCTTCAGCACAGCTTGTTTGAAAGAAGTTGGAAACTGTGGGTTAGTGATTTCATCACTTCACTTGAAATCATTTAAAGCCACACCATCTGAAACGAACTTCAAACTGAATGCATCCCGTTGAGGAGGTGGGGATGGTGGCGGTGCACCTTAGAGTCCTTGAGGACAGGCGGCAGCACATTCACTGCTGAAAACCTTACGTCAAAGACCTGTGAACAGGAGGATATGACTCCGGTCACTCGTGCTGTTCTTCAGCACAGCTTGTTTGAAAGAAGTTGGAAACTGTGGGTTAGTGATTTCATCACTTCACTTGAAATCATTTAAAGCCACACCATCTGAAATGAACTTCAAACTGAATGCATCCCAAATCCCTGCAGCTTAATGCTGCAAGGCAATGGCCGCTTGAGTCGCCACCACTTCGCAGAACTGCCGTGGATACGGCTGAGCCCGTAGGGTCCAAAAGCATCCGGAGCTGTCACGTCCTGCCAGGGGCGTGTGCGGCCGTTGTGTGCGACTGCACTTTTTATTAACTGTAGTGCATCTACGCTGCAATGGACATAGGTTCCAATAGTTGCCAATCACTGCAGTAGGTTTCTTCCAAGGTTCACCATATTGACAATAATCAAGATCCACACGTGTAACAGAAAACTTTGAAATAAAGCTGATCATCTCATCCATCTCCCAAATAAAACTCGAAGCCGGATTTTCCAAAGCATAGGGAACACGAGCCAGCTCACATGCATGAAGGAGACGGAGTGAGACACGCAACAATTCATTGCCTTCTCGGACTTTTCGTTGATCATTGAATGATAACCATGGTAAACCTTTGACATATTGACTACTACGAAGTGGGCCAGGACCTAACCCATCATCTTTTTGTGCACGGGTGAAAGAAGTACAAGGAATACCCAACCAGATAAATTGTATATGACCGCCTTGTATCCAATGCAAAATCTTGTGCTGCACATGTATATCAAAGAGATTCTGTCCAGAGTCAATGCAAATATCTATAGGAAACGCCAGAATACCCCGTCTCAGCAAACTGGACGTTACACGAGCTGTGCCAGCAAAGAGCTCTAGACAGAAACGCTTTGGAATCTTCTTCAGTAGCAGAAGGTTTGGCCAGCCAAGAACGGTCAGGGCATCCTTGGGGAAATTGTACCTTGCATAACTTTCTCCCTGTTCTGGAGCGACCACCGACAGTATTCCAGATGACTCGCAGACAACTTGCTGATCATCTGTTGGATCTTTCCCGTTTTGGTGTATCGTCGTACACTTTGGTCGGTCATCCATCTGCCTCTCTGCTTCACACCTGCGTGGTCTCGCTCTCCTCCATTTAGGTCTTCTGCCGCTCCTCCATGCCTCGTCTGGTATGAGTGCAAGTTTGAAAGGCCTAAAGCCTCGCCGCTTTCTACGAACACCTGCTTGTACTTCAGGGAATCGAAAGGAAAGATCATCTCCTCTTTCGACCTCAGCTCCTTGATCCTCATGTGCAGCACCCTTCCAATGAACTCTCGACCTTTGCTGTTCAAGGGCACCGTGTTGTCGAAGACACCCACCTTGTCCGGCTTGGAGTCCATAGAGTTGCGCACTATCACAGAGAACCACTGGTACTGCTTTCCGGCTCCCAACACTGGGATGGCGATGTCTCGACCTCTCAAGTCGATGGATTCGCCAGGACGCAGGTATGTGTCGTGGTCGAGCAGCAGCTTCAACGCATGGAGCTTCAACCCCATGCCCATCATCCTCATAGCCATGCCGTAGCAAACGATCCTTGGAAGTGGAAGCCTCGAGGAAGCTGGTCTCTCCTTCCTCCATCCCCTCAGAGCTCGCCGACAACGAATCAGCTTGCCTCGCCATGAGGCGAACTTGTATTCCACTGCAGCTACCACTTTTTCTCCTTCGCTTGAAGCTTTTCCCTGAATGAACTCCAAATCCAGGAAGTCCGCTAGGTACTCGTCGCACTGGCTTGGAGGCCAGCTTGCACCCTCTTGTCGGCAGAAATTCTCGAACCTCTTCAAATGTTGTCCATACTGATGCTGAACTTCGCTGGACACGCTCCTCCCCTCTAGGACTGTCAACTGCTGGCACCTCGCTCTCTTGCCAACACTCTCCTCGTCCATCAAGGGAAGGCGCTGTATGGTATGTCTCTTCTTTGGAGCTTCCAATTTGTCCTCCCTGACCACCAGAGATCTCTTGGTACTCTTCTGCTGGGCCGGCAACTTCGGCTCTGCTTTCACTGACTTGCGATCCAGCTGACGAAGACTCCTGCTCTTCTCTTTCACAGCTTTCGGCTTGGGAATCACCCTCATAGGTTTTGGCAGAACTTTCATGCTCGAGGTGTTTCTCGAAACTACCCGGCTGCAGCTGCCCCCTGGACGGAGCATCAGCAACGTTGAGCTCACTCGGGATCCATCTCAAGCGTACCGAAAAACCACCAGCAACTGACAAAGCTGAGACTTGTTGAGCAACACGCAGCAGTGCAAAGTTAGGTGCTTTTCCCTTATTTATTGCCAAGCATAGTGCCAGATTGTCAGCCAAGAAGAGATGCTTCTTACCACGATTTTTGGAAGACCTAGTCAATCTACGAACAGCAAGCACCAAAGCCCTGCCCTCTTTGAGTGTGATATGTTCACGCGAGTTTCCCCATTTGCCCAGCTTCTTCGTTTTCCACAACCTAGGATTGAGAATGTGATGAGGAACTTCAGGAAAATCCAGGTTATCAACCAAGTTGTCATACAAGGTATCATCCAAAGGTCTCCCCAAAACAGTATCATGCGACATGAACACATCCAATCCCAGTGCTCGTCTCCTCGGCGCCCACTCATCAGGCGGCAGCAAGCGGTATCGCCACTTCTCCTGAAAACGGCCAACTGCTTGCACCGTGTCATAAGCTACGTCTTGCTCACATATGCCATATCCATCTGGTGAAGCGTCTGTGCAAGTCAGTTTGGTAGACCACGGACGTCTCATAGAAGCAGATAACATAGGTACTAGCCCCACAAAATTTAAACACTCTTGTTGAGCTTGACGGTTCAAATACTGATACCCACCTTTCGATTGAGTGAAATCATAACAATGTCGAAAAATGCACATGCCATGTCTGTTAAGGGTACACGCAACCATGGAGTGCCCCACCAGCCTCTGCATTTCTTCTGGATGTACTTTATGGTGTGCAATGCATTCAAACGATTTGATGAGAAGCCAATATCGCTCTGAAGTACACCTCACCTCGCCAACATCCCCGTCGACAATGCCACCTAAGGTTTTAAAAACAGTGTTTGCTGTCTCCTCCTCATGAATGGAGAAGGAGAAGCCCAACGCACGAAGGTCCCCCTGCGCCGATACACTTCCATCATCACAAAGGCCAGAGTCAAGGCTAATGACATGGGAGTTGTCGCAATAGGGCATTGCGAGACACTTGCCAGGAACAAGACTAGGAACAGGAGCACCATCCAACACCAAATCATCCCGAGAAATATCCAAGGCCCTACATACTGACTCTTCGTGAATACACTGCACCAAGTAAAATGACCAACTGAATCCCATAGGTAAAACTGCTATCGAAGGTGTAAACAACTCCAATGAACCATACTCACCACAAGTCCCCCTTGTCAACTGAAAAATATCGTGACCGGAAACGTCCTGCATGAGCCCAAAAAAATCACTCAGCGCCTCATCAACACGCATCTTAGAAACGGCAAAAGCACCTACTCTACCTCGGCAGTTTCTTGAAAAACGCAGTAGGCCACGCTTATACAACTCGGTGACAAATTTTAGGTACACCTGCCTGCTTTTCAGAGATGGATCATCATACGGCCGCAAAGAGTCAGAGTCCCTAGACAAAGAAGTCCAAACGTCAGAATCTTGCAGCATTTGATCCTCGAAGTTCACCACCACGTCCTGGAGTGACTTAGGAAGGGCGCGCACTAGGTCCACGCCAACCACCTGATCCTCTGGAAGGGATAGTTGCTCAAGACATAGGGGCACCACATCTCCCACGCCAGCTACCTGAAAATCATAGGTAGAACTGGCCGCCCGAAGCGCCTTAAGGGCTTCCTGGCCACTGACATGCAAAGGCGCATTACCCAGTCTCTTAACTGCCCGGATGATATCTGTGATAGCCAGCCGTTGGTTCAAGGGAAGCTCATCCAGAACAGAAACTGCACATATTGAAGACCCGGCTCTACGCCCAGAAAAAATTGGATTCAAGGCAGCGATAACCCGATTTGTACGCTTTGCAACTTGAATACGTTGCTGAATTCTCATGGAAACAGCCCTGCACATCTTCCTATCCCTCAACTCCTCAACCTCTAAACACGGCAAAGGAAAAACATCCCGGGTTCGAATGTCAGGAACAGGCGGATGAAAAACACGGCTGACCCATCGGCTTCTGCCCATGATGCAGTGTAAATCTGAACCACTGATGCCCACTGCAAACACCAGCGGAAGGCACACTTTCACGAAGCCCCGCCGCCCCCTGCTTTTGGGGCGGCCTTTGGATTTCCCTTCTTGCCCTTGCCACCTTTTGCCTCCTCCATCTTGCGTTTCTCCTTCATGATCGCCGTCTGCGCGGCCAGCTGCTTGGAAACGTGGTCAGTAAGAGATGTCGTGACGATACCTCCCCCAGCACGATAGGATTGTCCCATATAGTGGTCAGCAGCTAAGTATGAGGGCATACCTGGGGTTTGGGAATGCGCATCGGCCAATAGCTGTCTCCTTCTCACCACTAACTCCATGCAACATAGGTTACTGATATCCAGGCTATCATATGTTATTGCAGCATCAAGTATTCGGGCCAAAGTTTCATCTTCGTATATCGACCGGTCACCATCCGGAATACGAGCGGCAGAAATCCACATATGATGTTGAGCCACTGCACTCTCACTGACAGCAGCAATCGCCCGGCAGTAATCCAATGCAGTACGTGGAACTAGGGGGAAATCAGAGAAGTCAACTTGTTGAAATTCTTTGACGCTTTCCCGAAAAGTCCTCAACCGTTCACCATTTGCCCCATACCTGACTTCCAGCGTTCGAACATCATCCACAACCAGTTTATCGTCACCAGCTGAAGCCTCAGACACACGAAGCGCTTGGATACGCTCTTCACAGAAACTAGGGATGTCCTCCTCCTTAATGCTCTTGATCAAGACCGTCTTCTCTTCAGGTGTGCCAGCCCCCATAGTCATGAGCCCACAGTCACCCAGAGTCGGCACCACCCCAACCGGATTGACCCTGTCCCCGATCTTCATACCATTCCAACAGTCAGCTAGCACCCAGACGTTTGCAACGGCAACAGCTGGCGGAGGGACACCCACCCCAGCGCCTGCCGCCACGACACCTCTGCGGCCTCGCTCCAGCCCAGCCTCCACACGGCCGGCAGACATCAAGCCTGCAAGCTCAGCCGCTGTCATAGGAGCGAAGGCGTAGACCGAAGCTGGGTTGATGGATGGGGGAATTCCACCCCCTGGTAAACCGGCGACACAGTCAACCAAGTCCGGGTTTGACATGTCTAGAGTCTCTGTGTAAACGTCACCGTCTGGTGTGGCAATCACATAGTCCAGACCCTCCACCCAATCCAAAACAAGACGTGTGTGGTAGGTGACTGGAACTTCACCATAGTTGAGGAACATCAAAGACCCTGGGGCCAATGCAGCCATCTCAATTCGTGATTGTCAGCCCCTTGGCACCTCCGTACACTCCCTTAGATTTTCCCTTCACTGCTACAGATACAGTCTTATCTTGGCCAGTAGCGGTATCCTGGTAAGAGAAACGAAGAGCCAATGCAGTGTTACCAAAAATCACAATGACCACAATGAGGACCAAAGCCACTCCCCAAATTGGAGCCCCAGTGAACCCAGAATCAGCTCCAGTAGGAGCAGCACACGAACACTGGCAGCGGCACGCTGGAGTCTCTTCCACCTTAGAAGGATAGCTCCACTTACGGAGCAGCCACCCTGTCACGAATGCCACTGCCAGAGCCCACGGTTGGTCCATGGCAGCGCTCCCAATGCACCTTAGAGTCCTTGAGGACAGACGGCAGCACATTCGCTGCTGAAAACCTTACGTCAAAGACCTGTGAACAGGAGGATATATATGTATGCTGTATGGATAAATGATAATAATAATAATTCACTAACCTGAAAAAAAATGCGCTTTTGGAAGAGTTTCCCTTACGAACCATCATTCCGGTGAGGTTGCAGTGAGGTCATTACACATTTTCCACGTATATAATATGTGTCATGTGTGTATATATATATATACATATACATACATGGGATGCCAGTATTAAAAATGCTTCTTCATGCAGTTTCTTTTGCCAAGGTATTCCAAGTGGATCCAATTCATTCCAAGTGATTGCAGTGTTTATTCCAGGTAGTTTCCAAGCTTAACTCCATGCTATAACAAGTTGAACCCGGGTTCTAGCTGATAACTTCCATGGAAGAACTCTACATTTACCCAATTTGCCACAAACGCCAAGCCATTCGTTTAGGGAAGTATTGCTTACCCTGTGAACAAAAAAAGTTCGATGTGGAAAAACCACCATTTGCAGATCATTTTCCCAGGGAAACTCTTCGTTTTCCACATCTATGTTAGCTTCCCGTGGGGTTTTTGTGGATGGGACGGGCAGGGACTGTGCTGCATATGCTGCCGCATACATGACACAACTAGGGTCAAACATGATCAGAAACCATCAAAACTATCAAATTTCATGGTCTTCCCGAAGGTGTAACGGAAATCATCCAGAATTCAACATCTTCAACATCAAAACGAAACAGAAAAATACCCTCTGGTAAACTGTTACATAACTATGGGAAATCATTTATGAGCAAATCCACTATAAATGGGCCATTTGCAATAGCTATGTTAAATTACCAGAGGGTAAATCATCATTAATCCGATTAAAAATCCCATTAAATCACCATTTTCCTATGGTTTTCCTAGGGTTTTCCATGTTAAAACACACATCTTTCTCCATCCATCCTTGCCACTGAGCTGGCCCTGCTGGCTGCTGAAAGGCATTCTCGTTCATCTCATGGCAGATTCTCCCAATGCACTCCTCCTGGCGTCCATCTGGAGGGAGGGGACCCCTATTTCATTGGATTGGTTTAAGGGAAAATCGAAACCGGAAACCATGGTTTTTACCATCAAATTGATCGGGGTTTCCGGTTTCAATTTTCCCTTAAACCAATCCAATGACTATTGGGACTGAAAATTGCTGCTTCACCTGGTTTTAACCATAAAGAATGGGGATATTTGGTGAGTAACTTCAAAAGGAAGAATTACAGGAACATCCTGATTTCTTGACCATGAAAATCAGGGGGAGTCTAGATCATGTCGGATGAATCTCGGTGTTTGTTGTTGCTCTAAGAAGATCAGAAATGTGCTCAAGACCTTCTTCTGTTTGGTAGGAATTGATGGTCGCAAGATTCACAAAAACCATTTGAAAGCCGCCAAATCAAAGTGGAACCCCAAGAATGGTCAGAGACCGAAGACACTGTCGTTGAACGAAGTGAAAACCCAAGAATAGTCGAACAAACTGAGGATTGTCAACTTCCAAAAATACAATAAAACTGTACAATCTTGAATATATGTGTCATGTTTTAAATGCAATGTTCAACTTCAATGCAGAGCATCATTCCCCTCTGGTATACTAACAAGGCTATGGAACATGACCCACTTATTTTGGATTATTTACCTCTAAAACCGGTGATGTTCCATTTCACTACGTTAGATAAGCAGAGGCTAGTCCAATCATCTTCGTCTGTCAGCCCCGACTTGCACCTTGTCCGCTGTGTCACCTCACTGCGATTTTTGGACAACAAAAAAAGACTTGAAAAAAAGGGTCCAGTTGAGGTGGAAATAACATGTTATATTAGAGTTATATTCATATCCAATATCCAGTTGAGGTGATGATCATTGATGATCCATCAGTTTTTGGGCAAACAGGATATTAATTTATGGCATCGAATAACTTATGATAATCGATGCCTATCTTGTTTGACCTTTTGTAATTGCGCAGGTCCGAACTGGTCCAGAATTCTTCATCTCGGGCGTGAACTGGGGGCAACCGAAAACGAGGCTTTGCGAAACAGAAAAATGGCCGTTGATCGGTGATTTTCCCTTTAAAACAAATGGTTATTTTCAATAATTGTCCTTTCTTCCAGAGAGTATACACCGTCTTTGTTGTGAACTCGTACTCCGCAACGGCCATCCCAACATAGATACAGATATATCCCGCAGGAACGTCGGGCAGCCGTTCTCCATTCGGGTTCCTCCAAAAATGGCTTGACCCTAAATGCACCATCATCTTAACCGTATAAAAATTATGCGTGCTTGGGGATTTGGATGATATTCATTTACATCCAGTATGTAGGTTGAATGAGCCCCTCTTTGGGGTGAACTACAAGGCTTCTCAAGAGAAACCATGATCAAAACTGCTCTATAAATGTAGACTTGCCATTTGCGGGTGACATTCGATCCGTACCCAACTGCCCCTCCACTCTTCGGCTTGATTTGCTGGATATCTTTGTACATTTTGCGTCACTGGTGGACAGCATTCTTCGGCCACGGCTTTGGATGCAAATAATTTCGCAAATGCAACGCCAGCAGATCAGCTTTGTTTATATCTCGAAGCCCAAGTTCAAGCACATGTTATATTCATACATCTGGAGAAATTATGGGTAGATTGCAACAATTCGCCAGCGTGAGATCTTAGGCCATTTGGGGATGATTCCCGTGCTAATCATTAATCATCATTTCTAGTAATTTCTAGCGAGGTCGATATACTTCAACCAAATGTATATCCGCCGACCCCGGCCTTAGCCAAGGCAGGGGCGGCGCCTGGGACCACCGCAGGTGTGGAACTCATCTTACTCAGTGGTCTTTTGGCCTTACCTTTTAATCCCTGGTCTAGCTTGACCTGTGCCATGGGTCTTCCAGGAGCTTCTGGGGGGCTATTCAGGCCACAGCCTTTGTTTTTTAGAGCGTTCAAAGATGCCATTTGGCAGCCCTTAAACCCTTAAAACCCTTAAAATGTCTCGCAGAGGCTTCCAGGAGCTTCNCACCAAACCTGTACTTGCAGTCGCACCTCAGATCACCTACAGCATAGACCGAAAGCCGTAATACTGGAGCTAGCCAACTCCTTCAGGATACTGTGTTGTCCATGCGTCTTCTGTTTCTGTTGCGATACTTGATCAGAAACGGCCACATTCNTGGGCGCGTACTTTGAGGGAGGGGGTTCTTGGACTGGCTAGCCCCCTTCAATAAAATTGGGGTCGGCGGCACCAGGGCGTTAGCCCATTCTATATGGAATCTCTAGCAATAGATTCGTATCATTCTCAACCCATTCTCTTCGGCTGGCATCCCTTGCCGCAAATCCACTGAGAACCACCGCTGACTCGATACATCCCACAGGGATTGCATTTGGGCAGGTTATGTCCCCCTGAGGCTGGTAGGAAGACTTTTATGCCTCCAACCCAGTAGGGGACTTTTCAAAAAAGACATAATTATCCCATCTGCTCCATGGTCTGCTAGAATAACTACATATTGCTATAAGTCAAAACCCTGGTACCTAGTGAACCCCAAAATAGCTGGTAAATGGATGTTCATCCCATTAAAATTGATAATCATAGGTTTTGACCCATCTCCATATAATAACCCATGAAAATTAGCCAGCTGTGTCATGGCAAATATACGCAGCGGTAAAGGGCTTTCCCAATGATGAATCATCAGGCTCCCACAAGAATGGCTATTGGATGGATATACGGCCCCATGTTCAAACAAACACGAATCCACATATCAGCCTGGTCGCATCTTTAGTATGCATTATATCCTCATTATTGTTTGTTGGTCAATGGTTATACAAGTTACACATGGTTGTATCACGTTACCTTCCCATTCTTGTTGGTTTTCTTCCCGATGATGGTTTAAACATGTTTAAACCACCACTTTCCCGCGTTACTCTCTGGTACTTTAAGGGTTTGCTATGGAAAATCACCATGTTGAAATAGGAAAAGACCATCTTTGAATGATCAATTTTCATCCATGTTCAATGGCTATGTTGAATTACCCAAGGGGTAACATAGGGCAACAATACCAATGTCTGACCAGAGCAAACTGGGGAACTCCTCGATTTTCCCCCCTGAACCGCGGAGAAACTGCGCTGGTCACCGGGGATCGGCACCTGGAACCTGGAAGGTCGGCGACCGTCGACGGGGAATCGGTCGATGGACAAACCATTCTGCTCCACGTGGGATGCCTGTTGGTAACTGCAGTTAGAGGCCTATAGACCAGTTTTTACTGGCAAAGAAAACCTCATTTTTTTAGTGAGAGCATGTGAGATCTTTTTGACCTTAGTTTCAGGAGTTATTTCATCCCATGGCCATAAGTGTTAAGGGTCACAACTGTATGAAACCCTGTAGATAATTGGATAGTACTGGGATACACGATCTACTGGTGCAGTATGGCTTGTTCATTCACATTATGTTGTGTAAGCTATGTAATTGAAAAGAAAAAGGTAGATCTTCTGGTTTCCTAATCTGTGATATATGATGATATATGTGTTGTTTAATGTTAGTAAAGCAAAATTAAACCATCCCCAAGTTTAGAATAAATGCTTTGTATAAACCATCCAAATCTGAATGGTATATGACATTGCTTTACGTACATGATTTTCCACCGGCTGTTGGGATGATGGGGTACCAATATAACATATTCATGGATACCCATGGACCATCCATATTCTGGAATGGGGGTTTCAAATATGCCTCTATTCCTTCATACTACATCATATTACTATCTACCCTCTGGTAATCAAACATGGCGTGCTGGAAAATCCATCATTGATAGTTGATTTTCTAATGAACAACTCCGTTTATTGGGGATGTTCAACTGCTATGTTTGATTACCGAAGGATATGTTCATTGAGATCTTCCTTAGCTCGCTATCTCCCACCATGGCCTTGATGCGCATCATGTTTGGAAGAAGTTTGGGCATAGCCTCCACAAGCGCGGCACGCGGTATGTGGAGGTTCCAAACGTATTCAAAACCCTTCCGGAAATTCCCTGACGTTGGTAAATGACGCTAAATTGAGACATTAGAAATATCACTATTCCATCTCTTTGCACTGGTTGGTCAATAGCTTTCCCTCCTATGTATGGGTTATCATAATCCCCAATAAATTGCTGTAAAGTATGTTTTAACAGTTCAACAACTATGCAACATTGATACTTAACCTGAACGGGGGCCTTGTCCAATCCCCCCTTGGAAAGCTGCTGCTCACATTTTCAAGTGGGCATGAAACTTCGTTAAACCAACCAGTTACCAATCAGTTCGTGACTTTTTTTGTAAAATACACGGTCCAACTGAACCCAAAAAGTTTTGATCGAACCTACCAGCTTACCCCTTAAACAAACAGAATTTGGGATGATGTGGGTGTTCCCATTTCAAAGAACTGCCCCTTTCTGTGGCGTCGCACCCCTCGTAGGCGCCTGCCCTTTCCATTGCGGCGCTGCCATTGGAATCGTCGATCGTGTGTTGGATTCAGCTCTGAGCTCCTTATCGCCCATCTTTTCTCATGCAGGCTGGTGCCCCAAAACATGGGGATTTACCTAGTAGAAACGGGACTTTTATCCAACAAAAATGGGGATTCATAGTCGATGTTTGTTCGCTAAGTTGCTTCCCAACTCAAATAGCTAGGGTTCGAAATAACCTGAAATAACATGGAAAAGCTATAGTTCGATGGGGCTATGAAGCAACCTAGAACTAGGGGGCACCACCTTGTAAATGTCAAACACATGCTACCTGGGGTATGGTCATCCATCCCATTGTGGGAATCCCTACTAATTTAATTGATGATTCCATCATCCTTGTAATGGCTACATAGATCCTTACAATGGGTACATCAATCCCTTATGATGGCTACACAAGTCCCTCATGCAATCTCGGTCAATCCCTGATGGTTGCTACATAACTCCCTCATCGATTGATGACCATCCCACCAGATGGGCAAAAAAAAGGTGGTCTGGTTGGTGGTGGAGCTACCCGTTCCGCTGTGATTGTCAATTGGGCTCTCTCCCTCTCTCTCACTCTATCTCTATCTATAATATTCCATAATTTATAATCTATAAATATATGTATAGCCAAACACAAATGTACCAGTACATGGCATATACATCTGCATGTATGTATACACATCGAATATTTATACACATGTTCTAACTTAGCCAGCTTGCAAGCAAGTTATAATTAATCATCCTCGAGTAGACGTCCTCTAGTTTCATTTTCTGGATGATGCATTTTCCTCTCCGGTCTACGTTCCAGTCCGATATGAAAGCCTATCTACCAACTATTATCTATTCATATCTACTCCAGGATGTCTGTAGAAACTCCAAGGACCAGGTCTGAGCTTCTTCCGAGTGACCCGCGGAGCAACTGGCCGTGGCACCTGCAGAAATTGTCGGTGCTTCAGCCATGCATGGAGGAGACGACATTGTAAACAACTGAGGCTTAGCCGGGCTTAGATTTTTGGCTCACCCATAGTTGACATACAAGTGGCCTCACTATGATTTATGGTAGATATAACTATAGTAAATGGGGTGTATGAACCAGTTTATAACTGGGGGGTACCATCCGTGGTCGCATCTTCTTAGGTCAAGTTTCAGGTTGAAGAACAGAAAACCTGCGCGCCCTGCCTGAACTGTCTTACGACCAGGTGGCAGGATGATCATTCGCTTCTCCTGACCGGCCGCAGGGAATTGGGGAATCTGTTGGGGAATCCTATGGAATGTTGACAAAGCCACTCCCAGACACCTCGATTTAGTGGGTCCAAGTGGATCCGATCATTTACTTCGTTTAGTCTTAGGATACGGCAAAACAATCAACTGAATCCACACTTGAACCTCTACATCTAAACAGCACCAAGAACATGCAGTGCGGATGGATCAAACCACTCAAAGATCTAAATGCACTTTGAACCTGGACCTAGATTTTCCAATACGATAAGTACATAAAATGATACAAAATGGCCCTTCATGAAGCATCAAAATCTTAGACTCAAACTCTTCCGTTCTATTTTTACAACAGTATGCCATATGATGCAATATGTTTTAGGATGTGGGTTTGCCAAAACCAGCCATATCCCGGCCTAAAGAAACAGCACAACTTGGGGCCCCCATCCCACATGTTTGACGCCATCCTGGTCCCGGGGCAAGACCACGGGGACAGGCACGGAGTTGTTTCCACCTCTGGCAGCGGGCCAAACTGGGCGAGAAAAGCAAAAAGGAAACTCAAACAGAGAAGGAAACAACCACTCTTATCACTCTTAGTTCTTGAAGGAAATTGATTTACAGAAAAATAATGGTGGGTTTTTCATGGTTTTTCATGACTTTCCCATATTTTGAATCTCAATGGGTGATCTGTTGGCTGTTGCCAGAGATCCCACGGACATGAATAGACAACTGGACACGTGGCTCAATGCAAACTGTTGCCGAAGGCTCCTGACTCCCAGCCTTCGAGAGTCTTTTGGCTCAACTCAATCACTAAAGAAGCAGGGGTCATGTGGGTTGTCTGGAAATGGTGTATAAAATTATAAAATTGGTCATTTACATTCATTCAATAGGACAATTATATCTAACCATTGGATTTTGAGGTACCCTATTTTCAGACAAACCTACGTGCGTTCTAGGAAACTATCGTAGTCCCAACACCCCAAAAAGAAACCCCCACGTCGTGGGGGTCCAGGGTTTATAAATCAAAAAACCATCCAGGGTGAGGTTGACAAATGTCCAAATGACATGGGAACGTTGGAAGAATTCCATGGGACACTTTCACCCGGCGGTTGAGCCGCACATCACGTGATGGATTGAACCCTGCTCGACACTCCAAATCCTCTCGGGGGAATCATCCCCTTCATTCCATGAGTAGCGTCGAGCAGCGTTCCCAAACCCGAAATGAAATCCTGGCTGATTAAGAAGGGGAAGCCCAGTTCATCAATTCTGAGAATCCCCAATGAATATTGGGTCATATAACGCCCTTAATCATCATCAAGCATCATGTATACATTGGATCTCCATTTCTTTGATGGGTAATTCAATAGACCTCCAGAATGGTGATGGTATCCCATTGAATAATTCATCAACCAAAATGCGTCCATCCCATCAAATACTGGTTGACTAATAGGTATCCCGGAATGAAATGGACAATCCACAAGAAACCAGGTACTTAGATAGCCGATAGGATTGGTCAAGTGCTTAGGAGGTACAACTGGGATATAACTGGCTATTGAATGGCTCAAAAAAGCCTCTTGCTATAGCAACGAACTACTCCCATGGCCCATCTAGGTCAATAACCCCCTGTGAATAAACCATAATAAACCAACCAACCACCATTCATGGCACCTTACCTCCGTTTCCCGTCCATGGCCTGACACATGTTGCACTGGATTTTGCACCGGCAAGCTCCGTCGCCTCCGGAGTTGGCAGTGATGAGACACAGGACATGTACGCTCGGTGGTGCCCCAAAACCCAAGGAAGAGTGAAATTTCAAGCATCAGAAGCAATGGACAATGAGAACAATAGTTGGTTTGTACAGAGGTAGTAGGCTTGGGAGCCAACGAAGATGTGTTGCCTGTGTTAGAGCTTGTTTGTAAGATGTACAGTAAACGAAATTGTTGATTGACAGAGTCCCTGTATGTCATATACAGTCTGATATACATTACATAGTAATTAAACATGTGAATAATATGATATGTCGCAAAATAGCACAATAAAGTAATTCTCAAACACTGAATTTCGACGAGGTCACAAATGTCATATATGTGCTAAAGTTCTGTTATACGGCTGGATTAAACCAGTAGATGTTCACTCTGTTTGCCATCATGATTATAGACCAACAGAATGTTTGTCCATCATAGATGTTTAGTTAAACGAACATAAATACAAATGGAAGTATTGATACATTATAAGATGCAACAATTCAGGTGCATCAATTAATGTCCTCGTTTGCAAGTATGCCAACTTAAAAGAGTATCAGTAAATCATCAAATTCACAAACAAGAACTAAGAATGACCCCGCAGCCAGTTTTTCAAAATGGAGTTTGAAGTACCATTTACTACAAGGTGATCCCTAGCTGCAAGTTGGATTCTAAATCCTCTTATCTACCATAAACCCCAAGTTATACTAGCTATCAACTAACTTAGCTGACCATAAGGATCTATAGGGTCCTAGCGTTTACCAGTCCAATGAGGTTCCACCCCAGAAATAGGTGGGTATTTGTTTCACAACTTACCAGGTAAATCAGCAGTTCAAATCCTCAATGTCCACCAGCAATTTAGTAAAAGTCATTCAGCTAGTTGGGTATGGGATGGTATGGGTCGAAATCCTGGTGCAAGTACCTCATTCTCATATCAAAAGAACTCGCAAAATCTGATGAAACAATCATTGCTAATCCCTCATTCCGATGGTCCTGTAGGATTGTATATACCACGCAAGTGGGGTTTAACAATCCTGCAACTAGTATGGGCGATCATCATTGTAACAGCCTGAAACTTCTTTCCGTTCCACCTTTTCAAGTTGTTTCGAACTTGGAAATGACGAGGTTCTCAAAGGTTCTCATTTGGGGATGGGTCAGAACCTATGAAATTACCATATTTGGGGGAATAACCATCCATTAAGCAGCTATTTTGGGGTACCGTTCGGGTCCCAACTCTTTGACCCAGAACCATAAAAAGAAAAGTCAGGCAGGACTTTATAAATATACACTTCGTTGACAGGATCTGTTTCTGGCCTACTAGGTGGTGCTCGCAAACATTATTTTAGTTGGTCTATCAGCCCATCTAGGTATAGGTTTCATCAGCACACACTCTAGTGCGAACATGAGTGAATTAAACCAAGTTATCTAACAAAATTCAACTACAGTATCAATCCCTATATTTGTTGGTTAAATTTCCATGTTGATAAGGTATATATCCCTACCACCCACATAAATCGACCATTGCAGGCTGAGTCACCATGGAGGTGCTTGATGTGCTGGCGGCTGGCCGTTGGCAGACCTGCAGCAAGAAAAGTTCTTCTAAACTTACTGGTGCTTAGCAGGGAATGAGGGAATGACCATTAATTAATAACCATTAATAATCATCCCATTCCCCCATTCCCTACTAAGCACCAGTAAGGAAATGCAAATGTTGACCTCAGAAGATTCCACAGGAAGTATTGCTAAACCTTCATTTTACATGATGATTTTGGGGTTGGTTCCTAATCTGACAAGTAACTGGAAGATGAGGCATTTATAGCATCCCCCCCCCAAAAAATAGAAACCTGGAACCAATGGGAGAGACATCACCTATACCATGCTGGAAATACTTTCCGATATTTTTGTGACCATCAAGCAAGTTTCCGATCAAGTCACGTGGCTTCCAAATGGTCTGCAATTGTCTATTGCACATGATTCTGCAGTTCCGCTCAACATCCAAAAATAGTACAATTCAGTTTCCTGATTTTCAATCATCCAAAATCAGAGTTTCTGATGTCCAATCAATTTGGGGAGGATGAGGGAGATAGGGACTCTTCAATTTCGAACATCCACTTCCGAGTCGCCGGACCAAACAGTCACATACCTCTGTGGGGTATCCTTCCTCTGGGGCGTGTCCTGCACGTCAGAGAGGAGTCCAGCTACTACCACGGTGGGGGTGCAGTTAACAACCATGTAATGGTGGTATAAGGTGATGCCCCCTAGGTTGAAGTTGGTTTATAGCACCTCACCTTGCACATCAATTTGAGGAAACCGTTGATTTTCCATCTCGCACTAACCCCAGAGATATCTGCGAACTAAACCAACAAATTGCGATTCGGACCTCGACCTCCCGGAATGTATACATTCAGCCTTTGGATCTGTCATGGCTCAATAGTTCTTAAATTTACCGCATCAAATTGCCCGTTATAAAACATTGTCCATTTCTAGATCATTCTAGATCATTTAACTATCAAAACATGGTGAGTTTCTAGAGCTATCTTAAATGAACATAGGGAAACAGTTCCAACAAAATCTCTGGGGGAAAAAAAAACACATCATGAGTTGTATCTCTATATGTTTTTGCTCCGGCAAAAAAGGGTGCCGGACATCCACATCTCATCAGCCACAGCCTGCCTTGAAGTGATAAACCAGTTGTGGCTTGGGCGCGGGCCTCGGGGGAACATCTCATCGCTTCTATGGTGAGCCTTACATGTCTCCACAGGTTACCCTCTACCATTTTTTATGGGAAAATCCACTATAAATGGCAATTTTCAATAGCTACGTTTAATTGCCAGAGGGTATATCATGTTATTTGGATAGGATGGTGAAAAATCTACCGACTCCAAGTAGTAAATTGACCACGAGTTGGCGGTTGGAGAACTACAAACATCAGTAATTCTCAGGATCTACGTTGGTTTGGGGGAATGGCAATTCCTATTTCCCTTCGCCCTGAAGGATCTGGTTGGGGGCACATATTGTGAACCAACCGGGGGCAACTGGGCCATATTTGGTAACAATTGGATACAATTGGTGGATATCTTCACTTACATGGCCTGACACAGAGCTTACATCACCTAGGTACCTACAAGAATAGGTACCTAATAGGTACCTAAAAGATGCCCTCAACATTGCTCATCGTCCAAGATGACACATTGGCAGGCTTGGATCTGTTCAAGATGGCCCAACAACAATAAAACAATACTGTAGATTCCCCAGTCATGCTGGATCAACCATTTTTTCTGCAACTTGTTTTTTTTGTACCAAGGCGTCTTCAGCAAATCCGAACAATTTACACATAAACAATGGCAGTACACGGGGTGTTCTGGGGCAAGCCCAATGCCAATCCGCCATCCCCCAATGACCAGAAACTGTAAACTCCATCTCCAGAATGGTACCATCTGGTTAATTAACTTAGCTATGGAATTTCAGCATATTTCATAGGTAAATCACAATGAATCATGTTCCAATCATCATGTTTCTCATCTATAAATAGGTCGTTGTCCATCATTTTCCATAGCAAACGGTTGAATTAACCAGCGGGTCGGTTTCTGGCGCTGAATCCCACGTCCAAGCATCGGAGTTCGCATTGGAGCCCTTGGAAGAGTACGTCCTGAGGACAGCATGGATCAAGCAATCCCGGTCCGGAAAAATGTCTGGGTTTATTAAGGGCTTAGTAAGCATCTAGTATTTCAGAAGTTACCTTTTGAGGGATTGGTTGAATCCCCATAATGCTGGTGAATATAGATTTCTGTTTTGACAAGACAAGAAACAGAAGTAACAATTTGATTGAGGTGAATCATAATGATGCACATTACTATAAAATGCATAGCATAGGCATACTATCTTCATCTACCCATTTCCCCATAGATTCTCTTGTCGCGCCTCCAACCATCCCCATGGTTCGTGCTGACATCACCAGATTCACCAGGCTTTGCTGGCGAGCTCCAAAAAAGAACAACACAGTTTGTCAAACATGTGATATAGGAAGACCAAAAAGTAGAAAATTATTTCATCATCAAAATTGAAGGGATTTGTTTTTTATTTTTTTGTTGCGACTACTGTAGATGACCCTTAATAATCCTAAACCACATTTTTGGAAATCTGTCCAATTTGCTCAAATCTATTCTTGGGGGGTGTTTGCTCAAAGCCTGACTCAAAGCATGCTAGAAGCACCACTTCACAAATGCATATAGGTGTGCCTCTGTAAATGGGGTACCTCAAATCCCATGATTAAAAATCAATTTCCCAAAAGAATGGCTATTTGTTGCATATAATTGCCCCATTTCCATTGTTTTTTTGCCGCAGGATACATCCAAAGCGGCCTACCCATCCTGTCCGGCCTGGGTCTTCGGTGCGAGGGCTAGTGGCCGTACTCTCCACACCTGGCAGGAAAAAGTGGACGCTGAGTGGTTGAGAAACCACTGAGGAATATCATCCGGGATATGTGCAAAGATACAATCACATATATAATGGGATATTGTGGGATATGAACGGATATTATGTATATAATTGGTATGATTAACCATCAACAACAGGAATTTAATTGTCATGTCATGGGGTGTGAATCTAAATTTCACCTCCGGGCCTGCCTTGGATCACAAGTCAACTGGTTGGTGCTAGTCGGCACATAGGTTGAATACTTGCAATCCAAGGGTGGTGAATTCCCCATCTATATATCCATGAATTTGTATACGTGCATGTATATTAATCAGATAACATCAGATCACTGCACAAGTCATAGAAAACAATCCTCAGTTCTTTGTGTGAAAACGCCCCGCCGTCTCGCAGGTGCCTCAACTTGGTAAATCTGGAGACGGCCCCCGTCTAGGGAAGTTGGTTTACCCAGAACTATAGGGCTAATACCGATACCGTTTATGGCAAAGATAGTAGCCTTAGATAAACTGTCATGTTTGCAAAAGTCTTGCCAGTTAACCGATTAACTAGGGTAAACTAGGGGTCATGGTTGTGTGATGTTGTATGGGTTTTCCATCAGTTGTATGGGTTTTTCATTTTCTTTTGGTTGTCTTTTGAGGGTGCCAGAATTACCGCCTCAACCTGACTCAACCTCCACCCTGCATATGGCGCCTACACCATCCAAGGTCACACTGGAGAGTCTGGAAGGAATCCTCAAGCGTTTGGGATTGGGTATCCCGTCCTTTCCGGAGCACCCGTTGAGTGCTATGCAATCGGATTTTGTGAGTGGTATGCTGAAACAAATCATAGACCCCATCTGTTAAAGGCTAGTAAAATCTCCCAAATACGATCTTAGATATGGTTTATTGCAGGGTTTGAAAGCATGCATGTCAGATCTTCAAACAATTTTTCCCAGCTTAACAATTTAGAGTTACAAGCACGATGAGACCAACATCTACCGACAAAACAACACCATTTCATCCCACCATAACCCTCGCCTGTTTGTATGTTTTGTAGTGGTTTGTATGTTTTGCTCTTAGAAAAACATATTTTCTTGGTGGAACCCTTCTGTCCTTTGGTAAATCTTCGAGTGTGCCATGTTCAAACCATGGCATATAGGGTGTGGTCATCCCCAGAATCAGAATCCTCATGGCAAGAACAACACGATTACTGGATTGATGATCATCCCCCGATATGGGTTCCTGATTGTGGTGATATTTCCCATGACATTTATAAAACAACCCTTATAAATACCCTTAACAACACCTATTTCTACGGGTGAAATCCATCCACCATGGTCCCACCATCGACTCAGGACCCAACTCATCATCCCGCATCTGCGCGGCTGGGAATTTGGGCTGACAGCAGGGTCTGGATCAACCAACAGAGGACTGAATGGGAGATTTGATGGGAATAGAACTAACATGAACTAACCAACAATGTGGCTGAGAATATCATGAGGATATGATGAGGATATACCAGGGAAACATGATGAGGATATACCAGGGAAACATGATGAGGATATACCAGGGAAACATGATGAGGATATACCAGGGAATGATGAGGACTTGATTGGGAGATTTGATGGGAATAGAATAGAACTCAATCGAATGCCATCAACCTACCATTCTGGGGATGGTTTATACCAGCGATTTATGGCCATTTTGGGGATGGTGGTTAGGTTTACCACATTGACCAACAATATGACATAATATGGGGATATCATGGGGATATGATGGGAGACTCTTGATATGACCAGGCAAATTACCACTGCCTTCCGGTTATGTGTGGTTGGTTTATAAAGCCAACTATACAGTAGCTATTTCATCATCATAAACCAACTTGGGCTCACCAACCTTCAGGACTTGTCTATGGATAGGTCGGATTGTTAGGTGCTTCTCAGGAACAAATTGGATTTTGAGCCAGCCCCTTTTAGTTGGGTGTGCTTGTTCATACCTCCCAAATGCCGAAAAACAAAGGTGAACAGGGGATGGTATATTTATTATTGGGTTTACGACATTAAGTCGGCAATGAACTTTTGGCAAGTAGGGTTCCCCCAAATAGTTTGTAAGGAAGCGCATCCTTTCGCATCCTTTATCCCCCTGAGATTCGATGCCGCCCTAGATATTGTTTCAACTTGCGTAAGACTTATTCAATCTTGGGAAAGGGAACCTAGCATCACTTACACTAGCTACCTGTGCTGTACTAGGTATTTTCAAGATCATCTGCCTCCAGGTATGTTGCAGCTGTCGCAAATTCCGGCAAACATTGCTTGCCTTTGCCGGCAATGATGCCAGCCATCATAGAGCAGCTGGGACCGATTCCATTTACTTTCACCTCTGGCGAAGAGTGCCATTCGTGTCCCAGCAGTCCTCGTTCTAGCAGATTCGAAACGTTCTTGCAGTGGAAGTCACGTGCCTGGGTTTTTTGACACGTCCTAGCGAGGGTGTCAAAAAGGTCATCATAGGTGGGTTGGCAGGCGATCTCTCTTGCATGGGTCCTTGCCCCGGTGGAGGTCCTTGCCCCAGTGGTGGCGCAGGGGGCTCTTCTGGTCAGTGGCTGATTTTACTTGCAAGTTTGGCAGCCAACTAGCTTGGCAACTAGGAACGCAAGCTTGCAAACATGTGGGTCTGTCTGATATTTGTTTACCTCTATTTCCATTGTGATCCCTATTTCTATTGCAATTTTGGGGCATCTCCTGTTCAAAATGGGCAAATCCATGTTGCTTCAAATCCACAGATGTGGAATTCATCTTGCCAACCCTCATGTTACATGCCTCCATAATTCACTGATGTGCCCATCCTCGCAAACGCCAAGCACCCATCAACTGTGAGGAAACGAAAGATTAAGTGACGCCGATATTTCAACCAGGATGCTATTGCCGCCTGTAGTTTTGGGGACTGATTTTTGACCGTGTGACCTACTTCGAGGATCACTCCACTTGGTTAACTGGCTAAAAACACACTGGTTTTAGAAGTCCTCAATTCCTGAGGTTTATAGCCAATTTTTCTTAATGGGTTTTAACCTCTTGTAACCCCTGAAAAAACCAATCAGCTATAGAATATCGGTGGGATGATCCTCCAAGCGTTTTGAAAAATGTCTATCCTTGGTGCTTCAATTTCCCCCATAAATCGCCTCCAAGAAGGCACCCTCCAGAGTGGTTTTGGCCGAGCACAGGATCTGTCGCTGCTGGTGCGGGGCAGCTACACCGGGATCATCGGAGTGGTAAATGGGTTGCATCAGATGATGTTCCCCATGTAGAGGACCTGCCATGAATGTATGTTCTATATTGTTCTATTGATTTCTGCGTAGCTAAAGTCAACTCATGACAAATATATGTATATATAAATATATATGTAGAATGCATTTATATCTCGTACATTGATGGATACTGACCTACAATTCCAGCAAAATAATCACCCATACGTGCATGGATAAGTTCAGCATGCATGGTTTTGGCAGGCACGTAGTAGTTGGATCAGCAACATACATACCAACCTAGGTAGAATCGTGATGATGGAGTCTCCGATTAAACCATTTCTGGGATAGCAACCGTGCGGCCACAACCCTATTTTGTGTATCAGTGAGTATAGTTACACATTCATAGTTACCCTCTGGTCAACTAACATAGCGAACTGGAAAATCCGCATTTTTTCGGAAAATCAACCATTTCTATGGCAATTTTCAATAGCTATGTGAAAAAATCACCAGAGGGTACAGGGATTGTGTCCCAATTTGAGGTGAAATCACCACGTCGAAACGTGGTGTTTTTGTTTCTGTGATTCACTGGATTGGTGAATGGGAAAATTGAAACCGGAAACCCCAATCAATGTCAGGGGAAAATCCATGGTTTCCGGTTTCGATTTTCCCTTAAACCAATCTAATGAGTGATGATGTGTTGCAGTTCTACTTTGACATTCGAATTGTCATATTTGTTTTTCCCGTCATGCTCTGGCCTGGCAACGGAACGTGTGTGTGTGTGCCATGGTCGTCCCCATCATCCCATGGGCTATTTCTTAGGCTCCAGCCGTGTCGTGTGTGCCATTGGTTGGTGCCTCGTGGCAGAGTCAATCCCCGAGTTCCATACTGAACTCCATGGCATTAAAGATGCATTCAATGAACGGTTGACGTGCCACTGCAACCCTAAAGCAAAGTTACTAAAGTAACTTCAAAAACACTGAACAATATTGTTTTATAAATACAAAAAAAAACCTATATCCCTTTCTATCTCCATACAACATCATAAAATGGTAGACCTGGAGCCTGAAACATGAGCTCATACACCCATTGTCTTGGGACCTCTTGCACATTATTATGCGTACGAAGGGCCTAAGTCCAGGTATTACCCTCTGGTAAACTAACATAACTATGGAAAATCACCATGCTTAATGGGAAAATCAACTATAAATGGTGTTCAAGTTCGCAAACTGTTAGTTTACCAGAGGGTATCTCCCATGTCTGCGGCCATGTTCACACCGAAACCGCTGGCCTCGCAGGCTGCCACTTTTTGAAGAAGTTCATTCAGCTCTTGAGAGACGTGCGCGATGGTCGTCCTGATGCTGACGCAGTGCAGGGTGAATATGTTGGTGATATTTTGGTGGGTTCATGAAAGAAAAACACACAACCATAGTTAGCGAAGTTGGTTTAGAACTCACATGATATAAAGAACTGCGCAATGTAGTAATGAATGTTTATTGTGATTCTCATTATAACTGTAGTTCGATGGGGTTATAAACCAACAATGTTCACCTATGGGACAGCACCAAACGTGGTGACCACCCGCGAGATGATGAAGCTGAGATGGGAATCAGACAAACAATGGCAAATTCCCCACAGCATTTCTGATAGTGAAAACACAGTCATTGTAACCCCAAAACAGATAGAAATGTAAATTATCACACTTTATTGCCAGTAATATCATTACTAGGATTGTACTTACATCATGATATATCTGCCTTTTTTGGGTCTACTATACATCTTACATAATCGTTATTTTTCCGGTCAAAAAAAAGCCCACTGCTACCGCAACCGGTCACGTGCCAGCATAAGAGCTCTGACTCTGAGGTGCCAAGCTCAAGATTCTTCACCTCATCCACCGGGTGGCAGGCGATAATCATTGGGTATAGAATATCAGGGCTTTGTTGGTATGTCCATCTTTAAGGAAACTATGACAAGCTATAATGATATAAGTATGCTTATAATATACAATAAGATACATATAATTTATATACATATCATGTTTATCCATATATTCTAATTTAGGTGTATACACCATTATACTATGGACATATCATGACATATCAATATGTTTTGCAACTGGCCCGAGGCCAAAGGCCTCGTTCCCAGCTGAGCCCTCCAACAACCAGCTTTCGGGGTGGGCGAATCTCAACCATTTTGGGGGAAGCTGACCAATTCATGGCTGGTCCATTCTGTCCTGGCCCATATCCATCTACATACGAATGTATAAATTAGGCTTACTGGTGCTTAGCAGGGAATGAGGGAATGACCTATAATAACCATTAATAATCATCCCATTCCCATCCATTCATCCATTCCCTACTAAGCACCAGTAAGTAGGTTCCCATCACGGTCAATCTGAGAGTCATGGATCTCTCACCATTTCCCTTTTAACAACTGTTTTTTTGGCTAGCAGCTATGATCGTGCCCCTTTACTTCGCAAAGCCAAACATATACGTTTACTGTTTACCTACAAGAAGAAGTCCCCTATATAAACAATATGTAAGTTGATAAACAGCCCCAACCTTCCAGTTACCTCTGGGATAGGTCACCAAGGTCAGCCATTCCCAGCCGTGATTTTTGGGCTGATGACCTTGAAAAGTGGCTGTAGCTGGAAAATGAGGACAGGCTGTATCACTCCAGTTGGGTTAGTTGGACGAAAGGAACCAATTTATAAACCGTTCTTGGAGAATCATCGCACTTAGCACCTAGTTCACCACACATTATAACACTGGTTTAATAGTTCCCTTATCTGGGGTTATCCACTTAGTACCAGTTTGTAACACTGGTTAGTAGGTCCCTTATCTGGGATTATCCAATATACAAGTGGCTTCTCCCCAGTAACCACTCACGATCCGTGGGATCCTCCAAGTTCACCATCCAATTTTTGCAGGAACCATCCATTTTGTGGGACCAGCTTTTGTTGGACTTCTACCTGGATGTGCAATTTTGAAACTGGTCTAAAACCCATATATATATATATATATATTATGTATACATAACTTACAAAACCATATAAAACCCATCAATCTAACTGGGGATGTTCCATATAGATATATATCATACCCACGACAAAGATTCCTGCGACACACAATACCCCAAATATGTTTTAAGCAGGTCTCAGGGCCAAACATTTTCGGCACAACTGCGAGCATCCAACAAGTGGCGCTCCTTGAATACCTGCCGGCGTTTGGTGCCCTGTGAATCATCTGGCTGAATTGTATCAAGCTGGGGGACCCCTATAGATTCTTAGATAGCTATATTGGTTTACATGAGGGTTTCCATTACTGGGGGATCCCCAATAGCTGGATAGTTTATGATGGACAGAATCCTATGAAAACGGATGATTCAGGGGTACCCCCATTTAGGAAACCTCCATATATAATTCGATTAACTAATGTTTATGGATGTTTATGGTAAAAATATCGATAGACAAAAGCGTGTATAAACCGAGTTGTAACTGGAGGGGCACCACGGAACCACCTTGATTACCCTCTGGTAAACTAACATAACTATGGAAAATCACCATTTCTAATGGAAAAATCCACTATAAATCACCATTTCCAATAGCTATGTTAGTTTACCAGAGGGTAAATCATCAACCTGAAAGAAGTGATGTACTGGTGTCACAGTGAGGTCTTCGCTGGATCCATTGGATAAGTACATGTCAGGATTTTCCTTCCATTGAATTACAATATATTATAATTGATATCCCAAAAAAGAATGCAAAGAACTGGAATCCCCCCAGCTAGGGGGGCAGACTTGCCTGGTTTTTTGACTCGACCACCCTGTTTAAGAAAAGTCTTGCTGACTAGTCAACTTTCCCATGCATCACAAAAACATCATTAGACTGCCCTTCACCATGCAAGAAATGGGTTACTCCTGTTTTTGTGTATATATGTATATACATAAAACCATTTCGGTTTTTGAAAATGCATTGACCTGATTATTCCTCATGTTCTCCATTCACATGGCCTGTACCCCAATTCCTCGGCACCCGGACAAACCCTGCTATAACATTGTTGGATATCGTTGGTCAAGAATTCCACGATCTTCCAAGCAAATCCTTCTTAAGCGGTTGGTGTTTCACTTTTCCCAGTTTCAAATGGCCATAAATTGGAACAAAATTCGGAAGCTTGGAGCCAGTTCTACAGCCCATGAAAGCTGCGCCTCCTGTTCATGTCGCACTGCTTCCAGGATTTCCGACTTCAAGGCCTCAAAAAACGAAGACGGGACGCACCCGGTGGACATAAAAATCGTTGAAGAACTTGGATTTGCTTGAGGAACCCCCAAAAATGTAAAAACATATTTCTCCAGATTCCCTAAGTAGTGAATTTCAAAGTGGGAAAGTAACAAATCGTCTTCATTAAATCCAGGACGATAGCCAGTTGGATATCAAACATGTGAAACTCGCAACGGCTATGACTATGATTGCAGTCCTTTTAGTGTCGCATCAAATTGACCGTCAAATTCTTCGATAGATAACTTCCCTCCGAATTTTGATTCTAGATCATACTTAGCTAAGTTGGTTGAATTAAGTCCAATTTCACTTGGCTTTATGGTATATGTATACTTAATGGAGGTTATAAACCAACAAAGATCATTGGGGGGCACCACCCTGCATGAATCTATCAAAGCCGAAGCGGATCTCCTTGGCGAATTGCTCCATGAAGGCTTTCCTGGAGACCCAGCCGTTGTGGAACTCGGAACTGGAGAACCCATGTATTTTTTTACCAACAAGACTTACCCTCTGGTTATTTAATTTCGGTATAGACATTTTGGCCGATTTATAGATGATTTAGGATGGTTTGCCTATGAAAACCGTTATTTGGCCATGTTATAGATGGCCCATTTATAGTTCGATGATTTGTAATGATTTACTTGTTTGATATATGGTAAACATGGTCATTGTTCCTAGCCACCTTAATAAAAGAACCACTATACCGACATGGTAGGTTGATAACTGTTGGACATTGTACGTGTTGATGAGAAAATTGACTAATCTAGGAGGTGGTACCCCAGTTTGTTGGCTAAGTTGGTTTATAACTATATAAGTTCACAATGGTTTATGGTAGATATATCCAAGTCTAAAGTTATTGCCTGTTATAACGAATCTTTACTTGTAGAGAACCACAGAGTACAAATACCAAATACACCTTGTCAAATCCCATATGCAACTGGTTTGCACCATGGTGAATTAGTGGTTTTCAACCCCAACACAGATACGTTGTGAGCACATAAATAGAGACTCTAATAGAGACCAAACAATCAGAGCCAATCACTCAATGTGGGATTGGCTGTCCCCAACCCCAATCCTTTGGATGGTTTGGTGTACCAAAAACCACGTGCAGATCAAGGGCTCCAGTTGACTAAATATGCAGTTCCCTTCATGAGAGGCCGCAGGTCACCCTACCGGCGAGGAGGCATACAATGTGTTTTAGAGTAGTTGTGGTGCCCCCAACACGAACAGTCCCACTGCTCAAGTTGCAACCCCAATATGAAATATATTGTCATATCCATTCTTGCAGATACGCACTATCATCTATCATTGATATTTCTGCAGGTTCTGTTGTTTCCACTGTTGTTCCCGAACTACCTATCCTTGTTGGCTTTCAATGTCTTGTAAACATAGATCTTGGCTGGCTAAAACTCCAGAAGTGTCGGTAGTAATCATTCCATGTGTTCGTTGAATTTGCAGGTTTGTTGGTTAAACTATGTTTAAATCAAACCAAACATCTGTTAAATACAACAAAACATATGTTGCTCTATGTCCCAAATCCAGCTGCTAAACTGGTACAATGTGGGGTCCCCCAGTTCCAAGTTGCTTTACAAATCCCAGTAACTATAGTTATAAGATGTTATAAGTATCATAAACCATAGTAGTCAAATTATAAGTCAACTTCGCTATCGTTTGGGGGCCCCACATTGTAAACACCTCCAGCTTGGTGAAATTGAACTTTCATCCAAGTCTCTGCGGTATCCCGTTGGGCTGCGTCTGGTCCTCCCGCTGCAGCTTGGTGATCACCATCCCACAACGGATACTATGGATATTGTGTGGCACAGCCCCAATCAGACCAACAAGTAGGTTTATGCTCGTTGATGTTGTATATTTTCCGGATCCGTGATGCACGAATATTACGCAATGCCAAGACAAGTCTCCGTGTTGTGTGTAGATGTTCTATCAAAAACATGCACCGATCCACTGGTTACTTGTCAGAAACTTCCGCGGGATGCCACGTTGAACCTTCCCGGATTTGGTATGGGCCAAACGGATCAAACCTTCCACCATGGAGATGGGTATAATTGATGGGTATTGCCATATATAATATCACTAATGTAACCAACATTTCTTGGATTTTGATGTAAAAGTATGATTGATCCATTGGTACCAAAAAATGACCAGTCCCTACCAGTCACTGAAGCGATCCTCCATCATCTCCTTGGGCAACTCAACCTGCAGAGATCTTTGACCACCAACAGCCGACACTGTCTGGTGGGAGTTGGAGGGAGCGATACTGAGCTTAAGCCACCCCAACAATTAGACATATACCATACATTACCCGACCAAATATTCCCCAAATGCTGTTTTCCGAAGCTAGAAAATCGAAATCACCTTGATCCAATGATGCAATTCGCAGCTACAGAGGCCACTCTTTTGGATGACCCTGGATAGCTCAAGAGATCTGGATGTCACTGTTCCAACTTGAAACCATCGGCGAGCTTGGTCCAAGGCCCATGGGGTCAGAGTCACTTTTGAGAATCCTGCATATCCCAATGGGATCTCCAGCAAAGTCTACATTCTACATTATTGTTATAGATATGTATAGATATGTAAATTCCACGCTATGTGGATCATTTACTTGGATTTTCCAAGGGATTCTTCTTTTCTGTATATGTAACCTCGGGGTAGAACTCCAGAGCATCGACGTATGCAGCCACTGTTGATTGCGTTTTAAGGGTCCGCCTTCAAAGTAAGGCAGTCATGAAGGTTCCGTGGAAGTTATCAGCACTCTGACGTGGGCCAGAAACGTGCTGAACATCTGCAAATTCTGAGCCATGTGTATCCATGTTACCCTCTGGTAATCAAACATGGCAACGTAAAATCCACCATTTATAGATGATTTCCCCATTAAACCCTCCATTTTAGGGGATTTCCAATTGCCACGTTTGATGACACCGGAGGGTATATCATTTCAGATCTGTACCCTCGTGGCAAACGTCTTCCATCTTATAGGGGACCCGTCCAGTCATATCCGGGACTATAACCTACTCACAAACTGGGATAAACCAGACAGTAAGGCTCCCCGAAAATATTCTATCCTCCAGTAGTCAAACATAGCAAGCAGAAATCCCCCCCATTTATATATCTATATACATATGTATATATATATATATATAGAGAGAGAGATAGATATAGATATAGATGATTTTGTTTTCCCCCGGCTATAAGCCTCCATTTAGTTCCGAGATTTCCCAGCTTGCCATTCATAATTTATACAGATCAATCCCCATTAGAATGAATCATTATATCTCATTATCTATATATATATACCCACAATACCACCGTTTTTGTTGGTTTCAATATGGTATTTTGAACCAACAATCATCAAAATCCCATAAATTATGGTTTTCTTTAATTTTGCTAGACCCTTATAGGTCCCGGTCATCTATCCCCATCAAATAATCATTTCACCATTGTTTGATGACCGGGTAATCCTGTCCCTCTTCTGCCACTCGGCCTTGATCTGAAGCCCCTCACGGAGTTCCGCCAGTTGCCGCTCCACAAGTTGAAGCCTCTGCCAGTGGCGACCCGCTGGAAATCCTGGCACTTCTGGAAATCCCACTGATGTAGAAACAACTGGCTATGATATTCATATATATATATATACATATATATTGATATGTATATATAAATATATACATATTGATGTATTTATATAATATGCAATATTTGTATATTTGTATATATAGCTACCGAATCTACGTAACAAAAAAATGCTGTATATGTGCAATACATGTCCACATATGTTAAATATTGTCAACTGGTATATGGGGTTTGTCTGAAAATAGGATACCCCTGAAACCGTTAATCATAAACCATAATCCCTATTTAAATGGCTATTTAGGAGATATGATATAAATAACACATTTTCAGACATACCCATACATACAGACAGAAAAATCCACACCTGAATTTATGACGCAATCATCTATAGAACCCCCAAAATAGATGGAGCAGGCAATGGGAAATCTGGAAATATGAAGTAAATATCATGTATAACTGGTATCATATGTTGTCCCAATTCCATCCTAACATTCGCCGCGCCTTTGTCGATTCTCCGCCACTTGCTGCGCTAGCTGCGCCAATTCCATGGCCGTGGAAGGTGGTACAGGAATGAACCGGTCGGTAGACGTGGTGAACCAAGGGTGAAGCACTGGGCAAATCCCCCGAAAAATGGCAGTCTTAACGGGCAAATCATCAAACAATGGAGGTTTTAATGGGCAAATAGATCTAAACATGCAGGTTTATAGCTGGGAACATTTCCTAAAAATATCTAAAATGACGGTTGATGGCCGGACAATCATCGAACGAAATGGAGGATTTTCCAGCAAGCCTGGCTTGATTATCAAAGGACAGTGGCATTTATTGGATGAGACCTACTTCAAAGTAATTATGACCACAAAGATTCACTGCCAAATTCATAATTGACAAGCTCTTCACTATCTAAATTTGTTCTGTTCTTGGATGAGTTTAGTCAATCTTGTACTCACAGTGGATGTGTTTTTCCTTCTACAGGTATACTTCAATATTTTCAAGAGATCCGGTGAGTGTATATTTGCAGAATTCTGCGTGTGTGTGCAATGTACGAATCCCTGTTGGAGCCATGATGTGGTCGCGGGCCAACATGACACACCTTTCAGCATGCTGCGACAGCATCCCAAAGTGTGGGATCAATAATCGACAACTCCAGTTGAAAAAAGACACAAGTGCTGGTTTTCCTAGTTACAAGGGTTGTGATGTCTTAAATCTTTACTACAATCATACTATATTATACTACAATGATATACAGCAACTATCAGAAAATGTCAGCTGGATCCCAGCAATCGAAGCTGAACTTCCCAATGCTTTTCTACAAGTCGAACTGTTCAAATCTAGATCGAACCAAAATTAGTAGCATATGCTTTTCTAATTGACCTCATAGAATCACACACTCTGGCGTCGGTAACTCAGAATATCCATGAAGGGATTCTGGCATATGGCTATTTCGGGGTTTCCAAAAATGGGGCAGGTACCCAAACTCACACAAAATTCGACCGTTTTGCTATCGAACACCATGTTTATATATATATATATAATTTGGGAGATCCCCCAAAGAATCCCCCATTTCTCAACATCATTGGATTGGTTTAAGGGAAATTTTACAGGAAACCCCTATATTTGATGGTAAAAACCATGGTTTCCGGTTTCGATTTGCCCTTAAACCAATCCAATGACAACATTGTCTCTTCGCGCCACCACCATTGGATGGTAAGCTATGAACTGGGAGCTCGACTCCTCTCGGGGTCCGGCCCCGGCAAAGCGTTACCGTTCGGAATGGCCTCATTGGGCCGAGCCGGGTGGACCACGTGGAGGTGAAACGGGGACATTGTTGGTGGAGATATCAGAGTAACAGCCTATGAAAAGATTCCTCCCAGTTAGATGGATTTCATCTGTTCATAAGCCATCTAACTGGGGATATCACTGGCCATAGAATTCGCACTTGGAAATTGGGATTCGCGCGTCCAAGTAAGGGGGGTCAAAATCTAAGGCCCGGGGAACTGCTGATTTCGGGTACCATTTGTAGGAGCCAAACCATCTGATTTTGGGAGGGTACAACGTGCCAAAAACGGTTAGATAAGTTGGTTTATCAGTAGATCAACCAGGGTTTATGATGATGAAATAATTTAGATGGGATGCAAAAACAAAAACATCCGTAGGAGGCAGCATCTTGCACTCAATTTTGCCCCATCCCCATAGGTTGGCTTGGCCCCTGAAAAAAGTTGAAGGATCATCTCAAGTTGAAACCTGGATCAAAGTGGGATCATAGCTAGTCATGACCAAGTTTTTGATAAGATGAGATACCGGCAGAAGCCACTTAGGGGGCTTGTGAACCAGGGATATCGACGATATACATATATTAATATATACATGAACTACCTATTTAAGTGGATTGGGATGAGTCTTCATATAGGGGTCCAATTCTACTGGAATGTCCATGAATTCGACGCACACATCTCCCTTTGAGGCCCATGGTGTTGGTACCCTGCAAATTGTAAAATGGGGGCAAACGGATGATTGTTGGTTATTTGGGTTTACCACATTGGTTAAGAACCATTTGTTGCTCTTTATGCCAGCATATTGGTGGAATATGCCTATGCTGTCAAAGAAGTGTTTAAACACTTGTTAAGCTTAACCGTTGCTGAATTCAGCCACAGGCAAACACTGCGTTGTCTCATGTTCTTTCATTGACAATAACAGTCCTAACCGGTTGTCAGCAGCTTAGTGTCTCCAGTCCATGTTGCCAATCCTTCCTTCCACTTGTGCATCTGATATATAACTCAAAACTACACTTCGTTCGATGGTGTGACCAGGGACACCAAACGTAAGTTGATCCAAGCCGATCCGAGCCTGCTGACTCCGAAGGTTCTATATGCATACAATACCCATTGTAAGGAATTCCTCTTGATAGTTATGGGATGACGCGTAACCCATCTACCATGTTTGGATATCATATCTTAACCAGACTCAGTCATATCTATTTTCGTCAAAACAAACAATGTTCTGTCCATAAGTCCACAGGTTGTTGGAGATGGAAAATTGGTGCTGGATCCCTCTGGTAATTCAACACAAACATGGAAAATCCACGGAAAAATCCTCCGTTGACTTTGATGAATTTCCCAATGAAAAGTCCGCCACTTTAAGGATTTTTTTGCAGCAAGCCATGGTAATGGATTACTGCAGGACTGTCACACTTTATCCCCAATTTTCGAACATGAAATAACATGAACTATCCCAGTAGTATTCTCATTAACTCATGGTTGGGGAATCCGTTCAACAAAATCAACCGGAGATCCGCATCGCAGATCGGCCCACGGCGAGTTCTGCGATCCACCAGATCCGGGCGATCCGCACTACGACGCCACAGAAACACAAGTCGCAGTGATTAGAGAAGCCCTGGGCGGTGGCAGCGGTGGCGGACCCCATCGTTAGATGTCCTGGCGTCTCAATCCCTCTGGAAAGTTATAGCTATAGGTAACCAACATGAAAAGCCCTTAAAAATCATGAGGCGAAATCAAGGATGGTAACAGCAAGGTTGGGCAATATGATCATCTGTGTTGAAGAAATCATCTTTGAAGCACCGGTTCAAGTGACTCAAGTGACGTCTTACCAACCATCAGCAACCCATAATTTGGTGCAAATGACATCAAATGACAAGGATAAAGCCTGAACAATCGGCCACTAACAGGACTGCCTTCAACAAACTATGTGAGACTACCATTCATGTGTCAGCGGTAAACTGTTCAAACCTTCAACAAGATTCAAGAAGTACAGGTATCAACAATATAAGCTTCTCCGTGCAACAAAATCAAGAGTCCTCCAAAGTATGGGTCAAAACATGTTTTCGGAGTGTGCCATGGGCAAAAACCTTAAGATTTGAATTTTCAAAACGCCAGGAACCTGCGAGCAGTTTCTCAAACCTTAAGGTGGGTGGGTTCATCTCCTGGGTTGCGACCCACCACACCCATTGGATTGTTCAAAGCCCAAACAAACAACTCATGTTCATTTTCACATTGCCAATACAAGTTTCTGGAAATGGTTGATTTGCTCACACTACGCCATATTATCTGCAGAAAATCCAAGTTGTCTAAGATGTCCCCTGCGCCTTCAATAAAGTGACCCATGAAACATATTCCTAGCCCGTCCTGTGCAATACTGGTTGGTGAGTAGGTATCCGCTTACTGTGGGATATCACATTCCCCGATCAGTGGTTGGTGAGTAGGTATCCGCTCACTGTGGGATATCACATTCCCCGATCACGTGGGTAGGAAAACACATGTTTATATATGTTGATTATGTGTGAAGGTTAAAACCCACATGTATCACTTATATCCCCTTTAAATGATAGCTGATAGTTACATCACACTAATCCCCTTTGGAACCCATTTTCCCTGCTATCTTTAGTGACTCCATTTACAGTAACCCATGACGCCATCATTCTCGCTCGTTGTGTGGCGCCTGGCCCATGCCAGATGGCAGCCAGCGCCTTGCAGAAGCAACGCTGAAAAGATGCTGAAAAGTTGAAAACCTGGAAATGACGGGGAAACATCATCTATCGTCTAGCATCTAGCTCACATCCTGGTTTGACATGTTTTCCTTTGGGGGGGGGTATATTTGTCAACATGCACTTCACTTTCTGTCACTAGATTACAAGTTAAAAGTAACTAAACCCATCTGCAACAGGACGCAAACCATGGGGGAATGGCGCAACCCACCGGGGTGTCACAGGTTCTTAGAACCTCAGCTCCTCCTTCACGAACAACACATGGGTTTGTCTGAACATGGAGTATCCCTAAATCATCCTAAATCCATTGGTTTATCATCAATTTCCCCATTCAATGGCCGTTTCGGTGGTATATCCAATTTTCAGACACATGCACATTGCCCGAGAACCAGAGCTCGTTCTGCCGTGCCTCTCACTCAGGAGCCATCCAGCTCACCATAGACCCGACCGCTCGGCAAGTCTTACGGTTGTGCTGTGACAGCTGGCTGGGCTGGGGATGGTTGTGATCTTAGTGGGTCATCTCGGGTACATTTGTAAGTGGAAACCCCTATGTGGATCAAAGGTGCTGGGAATATCCCTACAGCGATGTGTAAATGACCGGCATCAACCAACAAAAAGGCGACCGAAATGAGCAAACCTACATGTCATTGAGCCGGAATCAGGCGCAAACGCTGGAAGTGTGCAGTCCGAGCATTGATATGGAATGTTGGACGTTACTAAGGGTGTCAACAAGTTATGGCTGCCCACAACCAATGTTATAATTCAAAGTTGAAGCAATTTGCAACATGTTGTACCCTCCAGTAAACTCACATAGGTCTGCAAAATTCACCAAATCCACCATTTGTATATCATTTCTGGACGGGAGGCCAATGGATTTTCAGAGGCCTTGGCTACCCCAGGCCCTGGAGGTCTGTTGAAGCTGGGAGCGGATCCTGTTGAAACATCCCTGTAGAAACAATCAAGGACTATCTAAGTGAAAATGAAGAACTTTATCTGGGTAGTTCGTAATATTTTTTTCAACCAGATTTTTTTTCGGCCATTTTGGGATAGTTGCCCCAATCCAATTCACCATCATTTGGGCACTTGTTTTCACCTCATCTACGTGTGTGACACAAGTAAATGTATTCCAGTTCAAGAAGTGTAAGGTCCCACCCCACCAATTGAGGCCTCAGTGATTTTTGTTGTTGCCACTGTCAACCCCTACGAATGGGGTTTCTTCAGCCCCTCATGTTGGGGGGACTACCCTTGTTGGGGCCCTTTTTGGGGCCCTTAAGCTTCCAAATTCCCGAGCACCATGGATCATCTGGTCAATCATTTCGGAAACGCAGCAACCAAGTACTTAGAGGCCGATGATCCAAGTTGGTGCCATGGATTTTTTGGGATATGAACATTACAAGAAGTTTGCCGTGCGTTGTATATCTGATATATCCTGATATATCTGTTTACATGTTATCACACTGTCCTATGTTCTCATCTCCCACTCTTCTTGGTCATTTCACCCAAACAAGCTTGGATTGCCGGAACGGCATCGTTTCACAACCAATCAAGACCGTAGTGGTGCCATTGCGGAGAGATGTAGTTACCATCATCAAGTCCCATGAGGGTAAGCTACAGATATATAAATCTGTCTTTGCCCTCTGATTTAATGTGGTAAAAGACAATGGTGAACCTCCTATTGGGGATGAATTACACCAGCCATGTTTGGTAACTTTGAAGACATTTTATTATAAGGTCTACATAGGGCTACCACATCATATACCCTCTGGGAATTTAACATCTCTAGGGAAATGGACCATTACAATAAGATATAATAAGAGGCAAATCATATTAAATCATCTAACCCTGAGCAATGCTCCATACATAAATAAAATCACCTCTTGGGGTTTCCAAACACATCATATGTTCCATGGAAATCACCAATTCCAATCATTAATTCCACAATAAATCACCGATGATTGGATATGATTGATGATCAGATATGGAGGTTTCCTAAGTCATAGGGGTACCCCCAAATCATCAATTTTCAATCCGAATTTTCCCTTATAAACCATCCATTCTTGGGTACCCTCATTTTAGGAAACCCCCATATGATTGGATACAGCATGTTTGATGCTTCCCACAATAAACCAGTCATGGTCATAGCATCCAAGTCCCTGGAGGACGTAATTCCGATGTCTTCCAGGTCGCCCGCCTGGCAGCTGCGTCAAAGCCTTGGTGAAATTCGTTGACGATGGAAGTTCTGGAGAATGAGAAACAAATGGGGAATGGGATGGAATGGTTATTTATTGATGTTTATTTGGGTATATAAAGGATATTAAATATTAATATAGATATATATATATATATAATAGTTAGAACAGTATAGAACTAACGGACAATACATGTGGGTTGTCGGGTTGTCTGAAAATGGGGTATACCTTCACTCATATCCAATGATCGCTATTTCAGCACGGAAAATGATGATTGACCAATGGATTTAGGGGTACTGTACCCAATTTTCAGACAAACCCATATGAGCCATGGTCAAAATATGGGATTTGGATGGGATATGGGGATATATGGGGATAGCCAACTACCATTAGAACTGTTTTCAATTGGTCTCGCTTTATTGTGAATTGTCAAGTGATCGCCAAAAGAAACAGGTCCCTTAAACCATGACATAACATAGGACAAAAAAGTAGAATGGTGGATGTTTTGGAGCCAATTGAGCCCTTCAAATACTCCGGTTTCCAATCGCATTATACTAGTTGGTTGATAGGTTCCCCTACTAGGGGTTATGATCATCAACCCCCAATACCATCTGGTTATTTAACATAGCCATGGAAAATCCCCTATAAATGGAGGTTTTAATGGGAAAATCATCCAAAATTAGCCATTTTCCATGGCATGGCTATGTTAAATAGCCAGAGGGTAACTTCTGGTAGTAAAAGTCCCAATAGTAACCAATCAACCAAGCCATTTTCTTCATGGCTGCATTTGACTCTGCAACCAGAGCCAGCCACTTGGCTCAAGAAACTTGGGCGCCGCTCGCCCTGTATCGCACGTAGTCTCTAGCCATATCAAACATGGCAATGAAAACTTCCCGAAAACCATGTTTTTTCTTAGGAAAATGGTCAACACGTGGTGCGTTTTCTACACCTATGTAAATGTTTACAGGAGGGTATCTCAAGTAACGCGAGTTGTCAATCATATTCCTCTTGAATAATACATCAATATACCATGAACATACAACTCAATACTTTGACTCAATACATTGAATACAACTATAAGCTTCCATCCCATCCTGCTTGTCCCCCTGTAGTTGCTGGCCAACCCATTTCTCATATCAATATCTATTAATATGAAGTTACACTTCGGCCATATTATTTGTCGAGGTTACATCTCAAAAACCCTTGAGAAAACCGCTCGACCAAGGGGCTGCTAAGTGTCCGATTCAACAGCTGTGACGCCTGCGCGCAGATGCAACATCGGCAAAATCAGCATTTCATAGGAGGTTCAAGTAAAAACTCACAAAAAAAAATTACAAAAAACACCAAAGACACTGAACACAACCCAATAAACTTAGTTTTGAATCAGGGTTTGCTCATCTTGTTGCAAACCATCCCACCAATGGCCCTAAAACTCGATCCAATCACAACCATTGATACCTTCAACCCAGCAATGTCCAACTCAATTAGGATCATCATCCCAGGGACGTTCACCACGAGCACAGAGTTTTTGACGTGCAAACACATATTCATCCGCATTTCTGGTGCCAGCTATAGCTTCGTGTTCCCCAAGGATACTGGAACCCAATGTGGAGATGATTTATTACTGTCCAGAAAAGCACTTATTCAAGAGAGATGCAAGATATATACATAATTTATGCATACATATTTTCACTTAAATTTGAGGATTGCAAATGATTTTGGCCATACCAGTATTTTGGAGGTTGCCAGTACACCATAACTTGATGCCCTTCGCGACGTCCTATCGGCCTGCTTGCCGTAGCGGAGCACCGACCGGCCTTCACTGGAGGCCTGTTTCGCCACGCAAACAGGGAACCCCCTCTGGTGCCCCAACGGAATAACGACTTGCCGGTTGACTTAAATTACCAACTAATCATAAGATGGGTTACAACCACCAGTATATAATAATTATATATAGACTATAGTTCTAAGTATCACAAACAATAGTTATTGGGTGTAATTGGACTTATAAACCAGCTTAGCTATCTGGGGGGCCCAGAAAGTAGGGTTTAACCATGTGTGGATGGGGGTGAACCAACAAACTTGGGTGTGGACCTGAAAATGGAGGATTTGCAATTCTTTTACCCTCTGATAAACTAACATAGCTATGGAAAATCACTATTTTTAATGGAAAAATCCGCTATAAATGGCCATTTTCAATAGCCATGTTAGTTTACCAGAGGGTACTTGCACCCTTGGCCATTTGAAGAGGGAACATGATGATCAACCATCTATTTTTGGGGTTCACCATATTTTCAGATAAGCACACATGGGCAGTTTTGACCAACAAAACACCTCCTGAGAATGTGTTTGAACCCCATAAATCCTATATAGCAAAACCAGTTTTTCAGGTTGCGTTTGGAAGTCTAGCGAATGAGTCGAGATTTGAACGAAGGAACATAAAATCTGAATCAGGTATTGCCAGAAGCAAAGTCAAGGAATTGGGAAATCCAGAATCTCAATTATTTCCATGAGGAACCCAGTTTTGGAGCCCAACAACCACAGCCGCAGTTTGGCACCTTTTCCCAGCCAGCAATGCGCGACCTGGGACAAAACCAGTGTTGCTCGCTTGGATCTAGTCATGGTTTTTGGAGCTCTACTGTACATGTTGTAGCTGCTCTTGGGTTCATGTCTAGCCAAGCATGTCCATGCAGCGTTGAGTCATTCTTTTGGAGGTTCAAAATCAAAATGATCTTGTACTGTGAGCCGCAATTCCAAAATAGGAATGGAGAGTAAGTCACAATCTATATGTTTGAAATGTTTTAACGACCATTGTGCTTAGCAAGTACCTGAATTTTGAAGGGCCCTGGCTACATTTACTAACCTCAAACCACTAAACTCTGGGAAAAATCAAGCAGATTGGGCCTCTGACTAGCAAATGTGAGTAAGGACTGATGAAGTTGTTTGGGTGTATACTTCTTCAATAGCATCTAACAAAGGAAAACCCATATGCGGTAGGCTCAAAACATTGTATATATAGTATATGGTTCATGGTCATCCATCCCATATTGGAAACCCATATTAGATAATATGACTACGAAAATGGATTGATGACCATAAATACATTAAACATCCATAAACATCTATAAACCATATACATTCAGCATAGCCATTGACTACGGGATTACCCTCTGGTAAACGTTTACATAGCGAACTGGAAAATCACCATACTATTAATGGGAAGAATCCACTATTTCTATGGCCATTTTCAATAGCTATGTCTATGTTAGTTTTCCAGAGGGTAAATGGCTAATTTTGGATGATTTTCGCATACTATAAGACCATTTGGGGATGATTCCCTATACTAACCATATATTCCAGTGAGGTCACAGTGAGGTTGTTATAATTTACCTAGATTCATGGTATATAACGTCTGAAGCTGGCAACATTGCCTCGCCTCACTGTCTCCATGTGCTCTGCCTGGAGCTCTTGGCACTTCGAAGTTGCCTCCTGGGCAATTTGTCATGGTGAACTTATGGTGAAATATATGGATTTTATAGGGATTTCATGGAATTTACCATCAATGAAACATGGTTTGCCGGAAAAACCATCATTTGTACAATTTATGTTCCCCTTTAAAACTTGCGTTTATAGGGGATGTTCAATTGCTATCTTTGATTACCAGAGGCGAACATATAGAGATTGAAGTAGGGGATTGAAGTAGCTGAATCAAACATTGAACCATGGAACTCTGAATTTCTGACGGAGGCTGAGCGTCCCTATTCTTCAATGGATTGGTGAATGGGAAAATCTACAGGAAACCCCTATATTTCATGGGAAACTTCATGGTTTGTAGATTTTCCATTAAACCAATCCAATGAATTCTATGGCCTTTCGTGGGATTCGTTGTTTAATCTAGGATAATCTAGGTATGTATGCGATGCTGGTGTCTTGATGTCCGTAGAAACCATCATGCCAAGCTACATAGATTTAGAGGTTTCCTAGGTCATGGGGGGTAGCCCAAATCATCCAAGTCATTGGATGACCCTGACTTCGTAACAACCAAAAGTGCCGAACGGGGACAGCAGGACCAGCATCCTGTTTGGCCAGGAGGTCCCATGTTCCAGTGCTAAAATGCCATTGCTTATGGAGTTTATTGTTGAAATCCCCTAGGGTTGATGGTCGAGATATCCCAAGGTTGCTACCTGGCTGCTTAATCCCCATTTTTCATGGTTAAAACCAACATTTTTCAATGGGATTTTCAGGATCCTAAAATGGAGCTGCTGTACCATATGTTTGGCAATATTTTGTGGGGATATTATGGGATATTCCCTTACATAGCCTTGAAAAATAGGCCCTATATATGGTAGGTACTTCCAATTTAGGTTCCTGAAGTGGCCAGTGACATACCTAGGCCCTTTTTCATTGTGTCATGGTCTCATCGTCTCTCGCCTCCGTCACCACCGGAGCTGCAGCTGGTGCAGCTGCTGCTGCGGCTAAAGCACGTGGGGCCCAACTCCTAGAGGTCGAGTCTCGTGCCAAATTCTGATTGAAACATAAGGAAGAGTATGGGAAATGCATGGGCAATGGGTGGGAAATGTACGGGAAATACATGCAAAATGTATGGGGCAATTAGGAACTTACTTCTTTTCATGGAAAAAACTATGGAAATCTATGGGAAATCTAGGGGAAATCTATGAAACATATGATTGATGTATGGAAAAGCCATGGAAAGTTTAGGAACTTACTGTGTTTTTTTCATAAAATCTCCGCAATGCCAAGCCACAGGTTCTGCGGAAAAATGCATAGAAGAGGTAGACATGATGCGAGATATCGCCATATAGATATACGCACGGGGCCCTAGATTCTACCGAAAAATTCTGGGTCCAATTGGATTATGTGTAAAGAACGCGTGTTTTACTGTCGCAAAATGCACACTTTTTCAATGTTGGGGTTGTATGTTGCTACTCTGTTTCAACGGGCCTAAAAATTTAGGCCCGCGCGAAGTTGAATGTGAAAGATGATCAACACAGCACTTGTGAATTGTGCATTTTTGTTAACCCCACTGTAATTGACAGCATCATGAACATTCGAAGACATAATTCATGGCAACCAACGTGCATTTTACCTGTGGAGCCACAGGTAAAATGAGATCTCGGCATTTTTCAATGGTGTTTGCAGTGGGTTTGAACATGTTGTGCAACACGAACATGTTGATAGTCAGCTGTTTCCTTATTTTACCTATTTCAAGCTGATCGTTTTTCGCTGGTACTTGCTGTTTTTTGTCTCGCATTTGTTTATTTTTTGGTGGTTTCTTTCCGGAATAGCGTCGACATATCATGATCGTAGCTGTGGACCTTGCAATCATCAATGTGAGCGCAATAGAGGCCTTTTTTTTCACAGCTTCCACGGAGGGTCATCCCAAATTTTGGTGACCGGCTGCAAGCCATTCATGGCCAGTTCTCTGATTTTTTTTCCGAGCATCGAGGACAGTTTGCAAACCTGGCTTTTGGTTGACATGGTGTACGGAAAAGACGTTACGATGTTCAATTCAATCGTTGGTCACTGACATGAGACCATGTCTGCGCAACTGTCTTTTCGTGACCGAGGCCAGGGCCTCAGCCGTGTTGTCACCCCCTACCAGTCGAAAACCCATTCTGCCTTCGACCGCACAGCCTCATTTCACAAGGTCATGTAGCAACGTATCTTCAACATAGCCTCAACGTAACATGGACCGCAAGTGTACCCTGACGTTAGCATGCCCCACCCCACCCCACCCTCAGCAACGTAACGTCAACATAGCCTCAACGTAACATGGACCGCAAGTGTACCTGACGTTAGCATGCCCCCCCCCACCCCACCCTCAGCAATGTAACGTCAACATAGCCTCAACGTAACATGGACCGCAAGTGTACCTGACGTTAGCATGCCCCCCCCACCCCNCACCCCACCCCACCCTCAGCAACGTAACGTCAACATAGCCTCAACGTAACATGGACGGCAAGTGTACCTGACCTTAACATGCCCCACCCCACCCCACCCAACCCTCAGCAACGTAACGTTAACATAATTAGCCTCAACGTAACATGGACCCACCCATAACCTTCGGTAGAACCTGGGGCCCCGAGGGTAGATATATATGTTCTAGATAGCTTATGCTTCATGGGTTTTGAACAATTTTCCATATATGGGATTTGATGGGAAAATATGCGACTTTACAATAAGAGATATTATGGGAAAATGACCAGCAATATGACCAATGAGAATATTATGGGGATATAACGGGGTGTCGTTTCCGTCTAGCAATCTCTCCTGGCAACATCGATTGGCACATCATATGTATACTATGGATCAATGAACATGAGAATTTAACCAATAATAAATGGATATGACTCATTTGTGTTATCTGAACATTGGGCATATCATCCAAATGGCAATCTTTACAAGGACATTAAACATCAACCAGTGGTGTACCTAATGGTCAGACAAACCCAAAGATGGGATTCAAGTCATGGAAACTCAGAGAAATCATTGGAAAATCCCTTCAAATGCAGGAAGATCCCGAATCCCTGCTTTCAAAGGGGTACAGTATATATAAAAAACTCCAAGCTATTGGTTATTGGTCATTTTGTCAATGATGACAGGGGTACCCAAATTTCAAGAAACGCCCAACCTGCAGGATTTTTGTAAATTCCAAGAGACAACAACGATCAAAATCATTCAAAGCACTTGTGAGTTTTACTTCAGGGTCTGGGTTTTAGTTTCTACAAGTCAACCATCGTGAAACCATCATTGTAATATTTTGTGGTGTGTGTGTGCCATAAGTATCCATAGGCCAAACACTTAAACCCAAAAACATGCAGCGTGGTGCCAAATAGCACTGGGGGTGGCATTTACAAACAAAAGACATGTGGTAAACCAACGACATTTTCCTCATTTTCCCACATCTTTGATGGTTAAATCACTATTTTCCTTCCGTTTTCGTACCAGTTTCCCACATTTTTCACGGTAAAATCCTTTTTTTCCTACGGTTTTCCGACCTGCAACTGAGTTGCTGTGATTATTTCAACTGACAAGTGGAATTTGTACAAATTTGGACTCCTCAGTGAAAATTATTGCTGACAATGGTTTTCCCCGTTCGGTATCGTTCGGTAACCGTACCTGATAAAGGCCTTCAAATTGCGTTCAATTGCGTTCACATTGCGTTCAAATTGCGTTCACACCCATTCAGACAGGACATCCATGAAAAAAAACGTATCTCATAATAAGATATGCGTAAAGGTGTCAATTTGTACAAATTCAGAATCTCGAGATCAGTGGAAATTGTCAAAACGCGGCAGTACCCCTGATCTCCGTCCTGGGCTCATGTCGCGTGACCCAGGCCCAGGTGGCCACAGCCGCCAGGCCTAGACCATAGAGCCATCGAGTTCCTAGTGGCTGGTGAAGTGAACAAAACATGGCCAAAACTTCATAATTGGATTAACAAAATTTAATAATAGGATAATAATGGGTAAATAATTGGATTGATAATTCGATTAATAATATGATTGGCCAAAACATTGTGATTTTAGGCAAGTCACTGGGATATCATACCGGAAAAAGGTGGTGAAACATGGTGATTTTAGAGAAGAAATAGGGATATGATGATTGTGATATAGTGTGTAGTGAAGCACGGACACATGCTGATATTTTCCTATTGCCCTTTTCAGCCTTTTCTGTTTATCTGTTTATCAAATGTACATAGAATCATAGATATATAAAATCCATTAAAATCCCTTGTCTTGTACTAGTTTCGAGCCGCCACCTAGATGAGCACACGGCATCGCAACCAACTCCTGAAAGCAACCCAACGGTAGTTTCTCTTTGTGCACTGTGCGGCTCAAATACACCGTTCTGGCGTCTTCACCAAGCACATATTTTTTTTTTAAGAATGGAGGTGCTTACAACACTTAACCACATTCCCATACTGAACCATAATTGTCTTTATAAATCTTTCCAATTATGGACCATCATTAACCATCGTCAACCCATAATTTCACAGATGTTTCCATTTCTTCTTGGTTTTCCGGTGTACCTCCTTGGCTATTTCCAGGGTCCGCTGTCTCCATCCGAGGCGCGGCCGCCGCAACGACGGCCATGCGGCGCCATCCAAAACCGATCGAAGACGGTGACCCCTCCGATCCGCCGACCAAGCCAAATCTGCGAAAAAACGGGTAGAAAACCGGCCCCAATTGATGCAGCAACTTGAAATCAGGCCCCATATAAAAACCTGTGTATATATATATATATATAAACATATGTGTATCTATATAAACATACATGTATATATACTGTATATATGTATACTGTATATTATGAATCATCATTTCCAGCTAGGTCGCAGTGAGGTCCTTAAAATTCATCCAGATAGATGGTTATTCTTATTTGATCTTCTTTGCACATGTTTACAGTATCTCAGTTCGAACAGGGAATAAATAGTGGGGTACTAGGGTCCCAGTGTCAAGTTTGGGGTAGATTGGTAGATAATCATTAAGTGTGAAGAAAGCACTATAGTCCTAGCCGCTAGTCATCAATATCCTGCAAAAAAAGTCTGAGTTGTAGCTGACTGTAGCTGGGAAGGAAAAATAACAATATTGATTTCACATAGAATAAGGAAACTGCTTCGCTTGGAACCGCTTGGAGGTCAAATGGCTCCCTTTTTGGGGATTTCTCCCGGTGGTTGGCGACTTGAACTGGAAACTCCTTATCTTCCAGTACCCTCTGGTAAACTAACAGTTTGCTATGGAAAATCACCATTTTTAATAGGAAAATCCACTATAAATGGCAATTTTCAATAGCAAACTGTTAGTTTACCATTGGTTAAACTAACATAGCGAAATGGGAAATGGCCCAGTGATGGGATCATCATCCCATCGCAGTTTCTGGCTGGGCTGAGTTTCGGGCCAGATGGACAGAGGTTTGCTGGATCTAAAAAATGTTCATAATCAATTAATGTGAGTAAAACAATAATAAACCACCCATTTGGGAATGGTGTATACCACCTATTTATGGTGATTTACGGGATGGTTTATTATTGTTTTACCAAAATTACTAGAGATCTAGTTCTGTGTCTTTCCTACATTTTTCTTGTTCAGTTTACCTGTGTTTACCTTTGTCATTTTCAGGTATGATCAGTCCAGTAGACGCCAAAGATTTGCAGATTCTCCCAAACGTGGATAGGGCCCGAGTAAACATGAACGGCCAGCCACACCCAACCTTCAGATTTGGAATCCCAGAACCCTGTACGAACAGGACTTCCCTATGGAACTAATCAGTTTCTTATATATATGTAAAGTCTTTGGGGTATTATATTGGGTCAGCCGTACCTTCTCAGGAAGTGTTTGGATAGGACTTGAAGTTTGTAAATGACAAACCGTGCAAGCCCCATATCAACTTCAGAATCAGCTCGGGTGGCCACAGAAACAAGATCACCTTCGCAATGGAGCCCATATTTCTGGCTGAAAGAATGTTTTTGCCAACCAACCCAACTGCTTCCCTGAATGAAGGTGACTCTGGGGTGGGTCGAAAACGTTTTTCTAATCATATTTGATGGCACCTGGGTCGGGATAATTTACCCAAAAAGATGTCTTGGTTCTGATAAGAATCCAGCTCTATTAGTTTTAGTATGATCACCCCAGACAATAATCATTAAATCCCATTAAATCGCAATGTGTGTTGGGTATGTTCCATTCAAAATCCCATCAAATCACAATATGTGTGGGTTTATATCCCGTAAAATCCCATGAAATGCCATTACACCACCATTAAAATCTCATCATATCCTCCATGTTTTCATTGTTTAAATCACCCTTTCTCCAACCCCAATCCAGCAGGCAAGTTCTGCACCGCTGAACCGTGGCGTTTCGCCATTTTTTTCGCTTCCGGAGCGATCTCGTGGCTTCTCCTGCCGTAAAGGAACCGTTCATTTGCCTGCTGGTAAATTACCATGTTTTGGGAGGGAATCATCATCTTGAAATAAATTGAATGCAATTGATAGATTGGATCATATATGTATATATTTATATGATTTTATATGCATATTTAAATAGCCACATCAAATCACATTTCTATCTATGTAATATTGTAATATTATAGTATATCATATCTACCATATTATAATATATATATATACATATAAAATGTAAAAAATATCATATGATCTAGTCCACATCAGGGATGATAGAGATAATCCAACTGTAGTAACTGTAGTGATAGCAAATGGTTCGCGGTGGTGTATCCCGTCAGGCATGGATTAGACTGTGACAAGACACATGCATGGCTAATCTGACCAAAACCCTTTAGAGGTTCTGTAGTTCTTAAAATGTCCACTGAAAATGGCAAGACTGCATATGGCAACATATTCAACCGCCCTGCACCACTTGGTTTCACCATCATTTCTTCGTTCTATCATGTTCTATCCCAATTCTGGTTGCTAATATTCTGAGTGGTTTTGTAGCTTGAATCACAAGAATGGGATATATATTCCCCTATCACTTTTCATAAATTTCCAATTCTTGCTATACTACCATTTTAGATGCCAAGTTATAAGTTTCGTCCCTTTTCTTTGTCAAAAGAAAATCACCAGCTCGAAATCCCCAGTCGTCACAGCCAGATCTCGCCACAGCCGCCACATCCTGCGCAGACGGACGCCCAAGGCCTTTGCTCGGCGCTCGTCTACGTCGGTGCCCAAGGGAAATTTCAGCATCTTCCTCGGGGTCGGGTGGAACGAGGAAAACTGGTCGATTTCTAGGTTGCTCCCGAAGAGCCACCGCTTTGGTAAATTTTGAGGCAGATTTGGTACGCAAATATATGCAAATATGGAAAATCACCAATCTCACTTGCCTGAAGCTGTCATCTACCTACAAAAAGACCAATAGGATCCAATAGGTTGGAGCAATCCAGTGTTCATGGCGATCAAATCCCAGCAGAATTCTTTGTGGGTAGATGGTTTTGTTGAGGCCAGGCTAGAATATATTAACCATAATCAACCATCATTATCCATCAGTATTCACTATTGAACCAAATACTGTTTTTTTTAATCCACTAATCAGAACTAACCAGAATCCATTGTTCACCATCATGAGACAATCTATATCAATATATGAAGGTGCTTGAAACACCACATCATTCACCATTACTATGCATCATGAACATCAACCTTATTGAACCATCAATATCCCCATATCATTAGTCAAAATTATCCATCATTATCCATATCATTATCATTAACCATCACTACAACCTGGGGCCCCCAAACGAAATCGCGAAGTTGGGGTTTACATAACTCCAACAACGATGGTTTATGATATTAAACAGCTATATTCAACAAGGGGTAAAATATGGTACCCTCTGGTAAACTAACATAGCTATGGAAAATCACCATGCTATTAATGGGAAAATCCACTATTTCTATGACCATTTTCAGTAGCTATGTTAGGTCACCAGAGGGTAAATCATGGTCTAAACCAACTAACAGCATCATAAACCTAGAATTACACATAATCCATATAGTTATCCATCATAATTCAGCTACCTATTGAACCACCAAGACACATCAGCTGCTGCCCGTTGCACCGCAGCAGCTGTGCCTCCTGCAGCTCCAGCAGCGCCACGCTGAGCCGCGGCAGTTTCGAAGCCGCGCGACGCGAGGTGAGCAGCTCGTCCCACAGCTCCAGGACGGTGGCGCGAGGTAAAGAGCTGGCCTGAAATTGGGAAGGATGGGGAAAATCTGGGAAGAATATATGATGTATATATATATATACATAAATATATATATATATATGGTAAATATGGTAAATAGATATATGATAATAAGGAACGTTTCGGAGAGTTCATTGCATGGTTGAAGGATGTTGAAGGGAACATTCACAGGCAACAATGGATTTTACATGATCTTAATTGATTTTACCATGAAACATGTGGGGCTTTCCTGTAAATGTTCCCTTCAACCAATTCATTCAGGGATGGGGAAAACGTAAGAATAATATGTGTATATATATATATATGTATGTTGTATGTATATATATATATATACACGATATAGGACGATATAGGATTGTAGATATAGGATACGTAGATGAAAGGAAACAATAGAGATAGTAATATAGGAACAAGAGTGTATATGTGTATATCTGTATATACATATCGAATCACATAGATTTAATGATATTTAACATGTATATATGTGACTTTTGAAGCTACAATATTGGACATTGGCAGATCCCGGGCAGAAATTGTGAAATGGGATGTCACCAATCACGTCATCACCAACTATGACCATCCTAAGACTATGCCAAACAGCAGTTGCTAATAAAAGATCTAAATTTTAAGTCATCTAATACTGTGATATATATTGATATATGACAAACCCAATAATACACCATCTTCAATATTGACATAAATGGTTGGTATCATCTTGGTAGAGAAAAATGGCAGGGTTTACCATCTGCCAAGGTGCAAAGAGGGAGATGTGCCAGGGATGTAGAAATTGCTCCATGAGGATTCCATTCTCATCCAAATGGTTAAAGAGCTTCGGCAGCAACTTCTGCAAGAGTTCAGAGCTTTTCTCCGTCGACTCTCCTGGGGCGCATGCCAAAACATGCCATCCCTGTTCTGAGCTGTTATCTTCAGTCATTTTAAATGGAAATGGAAAAAAAAACCGTTTCCAGATCATTCCAATGATATGATATTCATCAATATTCACTGATAATCTGATATGCATGGAGCATTTCATTTCCCGAAACACCATTGGATAGTCGGATAGTCACGGGTCGCCAACACATCTTTTAGTCCCTTGTTACTTCGCAGCTACTTCACCATCGTCCTGGCGGTCAGTTGTGGCCGTTTGAATAAGAAAAAATAGTGATAAACCAGTGGATTTGTGGGTACCTCATTTTCAGACAAAACCATTTATACCGGTTGTCTCAAACAAATTTTGAGGGAAACAAAAGGCATCCTCAAACGTTGATAGTCTATCTGTGACATTATGTGACCGTCACATTCCCAAAAGCTATCATCGAATTCCACAATCCAAGCATCGAAGTTTCGGAAAATCCGAAGCATAGAATCCAGCAAGTTCCAAGTGATCAACCAAGCTGATGAAAGTCCGAAACGTCTCTGATTCATCTCCTGACGGCAAGGCGTACTGCTGATTTTGATGCAAGCCCGAACGAGTAGATCTCAACTCATACAGTGCAAAAATCCCTATCTTTTAGCTGGGTAGCCCCCCATTTATTTGCAGAACCATTCATAATATCAAAATATATCTAAAATATATCAAATTGAAATCGAACAACACTATAGTATGAACTTAACCACAATGAACTTACCCTTCAGAACCAAGTTTACCCCCAACCCACTTCGTTTAACGATCCCTTTTGACGGCTTCTACCCCGGCGCTGCCGAAAGACGGAGGCTGGGGGCCGGCGCCTGAGACCACCAAGAGCAGCGCCACTACGAAATTCATTCCCTGACAGTACCCGATGTCTGGGTTGTAGCTGGCATAGGCTCTCAACACCTGGCGAACTCGAGAATTCGATGCTGGAAAAGTTGCTGGAAAATTCAGAACGTGACTTGATTTGAAAGTTAGGCGAAGAATGTAGGCCCTACGCTGCCCTACACCTCCGCAATTCTACCTGAAGCATGGCTAGAAACTCAGATAGACTATGCTTCACCCAGCCTTGAAACCCTGATTGTTGGGTAATTGAAAATCCTCCATGTACATTGTGCATTTATGTTCTTTGATGTTCTCATGCGAAATATTTGATTTTCCACTGCAAAATTAAACATAACTATATGGGTATGGGTCAAAATTAGGTACCCCAATAATTGGATGGTTTAATACTAAACATAGACTTAACTCTGTGGTCCCCCAGGTCTTTAATTTTGACCTATACCCAAATACCTGTTAAAACAATGCATTCTCAAATGCCTCCCAAACTCTACACGGGAGACTTCCGAGTTGCGTGTCCCATCTGCCGCCTTCTCCAAGCTTTCAACTTCAGCAGCAGATAGGCGTTGTCCTCCCAGGCTAGTCCTCAAGGCATCCTTGGATCGCCGAATCACTGGGTTGCTTCCTCCGGGAAAATCTGCAGAACAACAGGAAGGGAGGGGCCAAAGGAGGGGCCAAAGGGGTGGGAAATATCTGCAAACAATGTTGAATGGATTGATTTATTGTTGGGATGATCCTGCAGGTATCACCTGCTGGTGTCAAGTCGCTAGATCTTGGTCTCTTGGAATCATCTTCCCAAATAAGGTTTGAACTTAAAACATCTTCAAAACCACCAGCTGGGGTTCGGAATGAACACAGACTCCGCAGCTCCTATGGCGGGATTCCAAGAATCAACTGCTGTCAATCCCAACTGAAGGTGTTATCATTGTCAATCCATAATGCGACCAGGAAAGTAAGTTGGTTTAAAAGAAACAATTCAGCAAGCTACGGTTCATGATGGACATATAATATGACATATCTAGAGATGGATGAGTGAATGTAACAACTGGGTGGCCGCACATTGTGGGTACAGTAACCAGATCCTTGGCTATACCTCAGATCTTAAGATATGTTAATGGGAAACAATATGACAATCCATTGGAATTGGGGGTACCCCATTTTGAGACAGACCCATTGTATTCCCATTTTCTTAAAGGGGAAATTGTGCTTACAAATTTCTGATCAACGGTCAACTAATTGATCATTAATTATACCATAATACATCCCAGAGGATCCAAAGTACTCTCTGAGAAGGTGATTGGGGTGCAAGACCATTATGAGACACTTTTTGGGGTCAAGACCATTCTGGGACAAAGTTGGC